>JAQPZY010000628.1:0-115000 GCA_029931535.1 Margaritifera margaritifera
CTATTATGGACATAGGTAGGGAAGAATTGGACAATTGTCTGGGGCGCATATGGATGTAACTAGAAAGTGGTCATTTATGTAAGAGTCAAAAGGATAGGTACTATAAGGCATCTTTTTTGACTCCCAAAATTAAAAACATTTTCTCTCAAAAAAGTAGCTTGATTTTGGTGAACACCATGGCACAATTAATTGATACATTCGCTTTTGAAAACTTTTCTATTATTAGATATGCACACAATTTAATGTAAAAATCAAAAGATTTTTTAGAAATGTAACGTCATACGTTCTGTTCTCATGAACCGGGTCACCTTTGGCAGTCATTTTGTCACTAACAAGTTGGTAGCCATTATTTTTCTAAGAAAATTATCAAGCTCAGAGTCCCAGACAGTGGTGCAGGATGAACTAATTTTATATTTGTGCAGCAACTTTAAAAGTATGCGTGAATAAGTAGAATTCATATCTAGATCTTATATTAGTTTTGGTTTTGGTCTTGCGTTGTGGGGGGACCATGTGAAAAAACAAAGAAACATTTTATGTTTAGTTAGCGTTCATTGGGATAGCTCTGCATCGCTAATAATGATCAAGTATTTAACCTACATCTAAACTAAATGTTTCTACTTGTAATGAGTAACACATAAAATGATTTTGACAGGAAATACTATAGAGATATTCTCTTGAAATAGCCCAGCGTTATAGGTTAAGAATTTGTTTATAACACATAAGAAATTTTCCAGGACTATTTAGAAATTGCTTGGAAGAAAAGAGTTATTGCATTATTTAAGGACTATGTCATCATAGCGCCTAATATGGTTATTGAGGACATTGACATGCAGAATTAAGTCTGATATACCTTTAAAAATCTTAACGCCAATCTTAAATTTTTGTTTATTTGGGTTTTGAAAAATACTTTAATTCCATTTCTTATAAGATATGCTCGTTAGTCCACGTTCAGTAACAATGTATGTGGTTTCTTACTTACCGGGTGTACATCTTTGTTTTGCATTGCTGACAGTATGCTCCATAATTTGTGTTTATGCAACAGTTCCACAAAACTGCCGGAATGAATCACCTGATCATTTGGGTTTTTTGGAGGTAAATAAAATATTCAGGTTACATCTGTTTTAGATATGTGTTAAACTAGGAATTATTTCGGCAAACAACTTTCCGGATTTTTTTTGTATTTCTTTATTGTTGCACCATTTACGACAGTATAGATCTGTAATGGGATCGTATAAGTTGGTCATCAGATATTTATGGAAAATATAACAATCTATCAATGGAACTATCTGTACATCATAGTAATAAATGGCAAAGAGCAACATTTATTGCTGCATTATAGTTTTTGCGCTTGCTGTGGCATATCAGAGACATAAAGAAGATGAAAAAAAACTAGTTATACACCATAGTTATTAACATCATTGTCTATACTGCAAGTTTACGGTGCATTGTGAATGTTGAGGCGGATTCTTTTAAAGAATGGTTTATTGCACTGCAAGCTGTTTCTTGTCCTAAAACAGCTTCTTGATATTTTTTTCCACATATATATTTTTTTTCTAATTCCTATATTTTGCCAAAATTATATCTCTACAGTTTAAATTTATTGTATGGTTTTCCTTTTTTCCTCATAGAAAAGAAAATGGTGATGATGCTTCTCTTGACTATTTTCTTATTTTACCTTCTCCACATTTAATACCTACGTTTTCATTTTTCATAATATCAAACAGGGACGGGGCGGAGGATAATTTTGTTACGAGTATTTAAGAAAAAAAGAATCTTTAAAGTTCTCCTTGGTTGAAGGAGTCGTATATTCTCTCTCTGTTTATTAATCTTATTAGGGACAAGGCCAAATATGTTAATTGTTAAAAATGTCCATAGGTTTTAACATGATAGAATACCAGGGGAATTTAACAATATGCCTCCATGCTGACATTTTTTTCATGGGGACAAGATTAAACATACGTAATGGCTTAACACATGTCTCATTATTTCAAACATTACGGAGTCCAATTATTGGGTTATAAGGTGAATTTAGCATGGGTGGGTCTCTATGGGGCATAATAGGAATTCACAAGATGCGATATACTGATATTTCTCTTATTAATTCCACCACCTATTCTGTTAGAGCAGCACCAAACTACCTAAATTACCAATTCCCAGTGATCTTTCATACTCCAACACACACACTATACCATTAACACAGATGATTAGACAGTGGTGGCCGGATTATGAGAGACAAATAGGAATTTAGCAATGTAGTTTGCCACATTATTTATAGATTCAAATAGGACAATGGAGAAATATAAGTAGTTAAAAACCATGTTATTATCATAAGGTATTTTATGTTATGGGTTTTTGCTTTTTTTACTATTTATTTTGTTTATATTTTATACGTTTTAAACATGATGGGGGTGGTTATTGTGGAACAATGTCAAATTTTAACATTAGACCGCCAATTTTAGGATTTATAAGGACAAGGGGAAATATTAATTGTTTAAAAATGACTATAGGATTAATCCACGATGGGTTCTGTTATAGGGACGAAGGTGGTAATCTAAACATTACGCCTATATCTTGAAATAGTTATAGGGGCAAGGGGAAATGTAATCGTTACAATTGTCCATAGTACTTAAACATGAATGGATCATTATAGGTACTCAAGGGGAATTGAGCATTATGTGCTCCATTGTTAGAAAAATGTTGGTAGGGACAGTAGGGGGAAATGTTTAAGTGTTAACTAGATGTCCATTGTATTTAACATGAATGGATCATTCATAGGTACATAGGGGAATTGAGCATTATGTCTCCATGTTAAATAAAATGTGTAGGGACAGAGGCGGAAAAATGTAATGTTAAACAATGGCCATTATGATCTAACATGTTGGGTTCATTATAGGAACAAGGGGAATACAACCATTATGCATCCACTGTTGAACAAGTTATAAGGATTGCCTTAGGAGAAAAAGTAACGGTAAAATTGCCCATATAATTTAGCATGAGTATATCTCTATAGGGTCTAAGGGGAATCTTAAAAATGCCCCCCATAGGTTTAACATTATTGGGGTCGATATTGCGGGTACATAAGGGGAATTAAATTTTGGTCTATTTGGGGAATGGGAAATTTGGACAAAATTATATACTGACCCTAGCACCAATGCAAATACTGCACAATATACTCCAGTGATCAATCTAACCATCATCCCATACATGCTATTGATACGACGCTTTTGAGTGACCCAATTACCACAAGTAATTTTCTGTTCAACGCTCCGCTCACACTATATCGCATACAACACGCCGTTTGGAGGTGACCACAGGACCTCAGTGATCTACGATCCAACTCCCCCATCACTATTTCAATCAAACACCTCCATTTATGAGTGACCAATAGCCAGTGATCTGCTATCGAACACCCAGACTATAACCATTCAATCATTGCCTTTGGAGTAACTCATACCCAAGGATATAGTATCCAACACAACCACAACTATACCATTACAACATACCTTTTGGTTAGTAAACCAAACAACCATTTGATGTACTTTATATAAACAACCAAATACCTATACTATCACACACAACCGTTTGGAGATTGACCAGCACCCAATTCATGTATTATCCATTAGCCCCAATTTACTATCCAACAACCCATACACATATTATTTAACACACCGTTTGGAATGACCAGCACCACTTATCACCTAACCAACGGGTAGGTGTTTGCTCACACAATAGACAAAACATACATTATATACTATCATACATAGGAGTGGGAAAAGGAGAAAAACAAGAGTTAGGAGTGCTCACTACATAGACAAACATAGTTAATACACTATCATACATAGGGTGGCAATAAAGAGAAAAAAGTAGGAGACCTTGCACATCAGTACACAAATACAAATCCACTTCTGTATTCATTACAGGAAATGTCCTTACTTTTACAAATCCAAGAAGTGTGTTAAAACGTATTTGACAGTGACATTAATGCAGTAATGAAGCTCAAGAGGAGTTTACATATTTGTAATACTGCTTTGAATTTCCTTGCTTGGAAATGGGTTCTTCACTCTGTTTATCTCTTATCCTGCTCTTCTAGAAATGTCACTACTTTTTTCTCTTTTTTCACTTTTCTCTGGGGACACATTTGTAGACCAATGTCACTTTTTCTTGACAGTGATAACAGGTTATCCTTTCTCTTTAGTTCTCTATTTTATCCTGTTTGGGATTCCTTTTGATTTGATGTTGTAGACATTCAGTCAGCCCAGATGACCTTTCTCTTGGACAGACATAAACAAGTTATCTTGACGGACCATCTCTAGAGGTTGAGTCTGGAGTTCTTCTCCAGATAAAGTTCGTTGTTGGAAGCTGTACTTTTTGAATGACGTTCTGTCAAAGCTCTGACCCAAGAAGTGTGATGATCTTTTCTGTTGTTTTTTTATTTTTTTTATTTTTATCTATTTTTATGGATCTTCTCCCATGCTTCACAGACTGGAGAACAGCATTGAGTTGTATTCTCTTAGGTAGAGGCGGTGCCTCTGTAGAGAGGTTCCCTATAACAAATCTAACTTGTAGTATCGTCCTCATTATAAGCCTCAAAAAATACTACCCCCCTACCAACCCTTATTTTAATCACTATAACCTCCACTTTCGCTGTTGCTCAGTAGCACACATATGTTAATGGTGAAGTATAACTGACTTTCTTACCGTCTGCTAAGTAAGACTCACACTTGGCTCTCAATTGGGTTAACCTAATAGACCCATAAAATGCCTGTCCTTAAGTGCGTGTTTGTACTGTTTCCATTATATTTAATGTCTATAGAAGGCTATGTTTGTGCATATGTTGTAATAAAAAAAAAAAGGCACTCCTACCTTTTCTATTCCTTTCACTACCATTTATAATAAGTGTATAAACTATGTTTTTTGTTTGGAATGTAAAAAGTAAGCCTGTGCCTAGTTCCTTAAGTGTTTGTGGTGTGTGTGATTGTTCCTCTCTCCATTTCCTGTTTGCTGTCTTTTATAAGCTTTTATGTTTGATGTGACGTAATACACTCCTACTCTTTTTGCTTCTTTCACTCCATGTGTGACGAGTATATTAGTATGTTTGCGTGCTATAGTATGCATTTATTGTTACAGGAGAAAAGGAAGAAGACTTACAGAATTCATTACAATGCTTTTCGCAAACGGGGTAATAGGGACCAGTGTTGCATACCGTGAGATTGGAAAATGGGGTAGGGTTAAATTGTACCCATATTTAAAAGGAGGGAGGAAAAATCTAAAACTGACCCTGACAAATTTATGGAGCTATTTCCCTGTTGCCTACGGTATTATACAAAACTATTTTTGAAAAGTGCTTATTCAATAAGATTAAACGTACAATCTTAGTAATAGTACTATGTATGATATATATATTCGCTAATAGCCGAACAACAGGGGTTTCAAAGCGGGAACTTAAGTAGTATAACTGCCATTCTTTTCAATCTACACGAAGCTTTTATTCCACTTTGAGAACTTAGGATCAGGAGTGATTTGCTGCTTTCTTAGCTATTCAATAAGGCAATTTGAGCACCGTGGAACACGACGGACTTTTCCTAAAACTCAGAAAAAATGGCATTCAAGGAAAGATTTTACACGTATTAAAGGAGTCGTATTCAAATATTCAAAAGTTTGTTCTGATGAACGAATCAGAATCCGTACCATTTCCAATTAGAAGGTGGTATTCGACTTTTAGGTGTCTTATCAACATTTGTATATCTTGTTTATATTAATAACCTTTTACAGGAATTACATGTCACAATTAGGGCTACTTGTTGGGTCCACTCCGTCTGGAAATCAACGCTAGCCGTATGATATAACTCTGCTCGCAAACACACCAATCCATCTGCAAAAAATGCTTGATATATGTAACAGATTATCCTTAACATGGAACTTCAACTTCAATGTTAGTAAAAGTTGTGTATTAGTTTTTAATCAGAATAGACAAGCCACATGTGAGAAGTTTAACTGAATTTTAAATGAAAACGAACATGTTGGATTTCCTGTGCTGTACCAATATGAAATGCTCTGACAAAAGTAGACAGGGCTTGTACTTAAGGCAGAAAATCATCTTTATTCCCCTCTATAGAATTTTTCACAAATTAAGCTAGACCCAATCTCTCTCTATTTACGTCAGCTTGTATATAAAAAAAAGCCCCTTTATGGTTGTGAAGTTTGGTCGAATATCAGATGCAAAGACTTACGAAAGCTTGATGTATTTCAGCATCATCCTGCTACCAACATTCTGCGAGGCTTTCCTTAAACCGCGCGGTCCAGAACATGAGCGAAAGATTACTGGGGGATAAACGAGACATTGTATCATAAATTGATTAAAGAAAACTGAACTTTTTTGGTAAAATTATGCCACTTTCCAGAAAATGTAACATCGAAAAGAATATATTTTACTCAGACCTATACCTATATATTTCCTTGAAAAGATGTTGCCCAGAAACCAGAAAGGCTTTATTCCAGATGAAATAAAATATCATGAATTTATTGAAACTTATTTTGTTAGAGACAAAATATTTCCCAGGAAAATTACAATGGAAACAGATTATAAAACATGCTGCTCATAAGTATGAAAACAAGTGCTTTACAAGACTTGTGCCCACTACTGGCATTTCCTACAAAAGATGCAAAAATGTTCATGCTTCCTATAAAACCCTCAATTGAATGGCAAACTCCAAAACACAACAAGTGAGTTACAGTTTAATTACATCCTTGCCAAAAGTTCTGATAAATGGTCCAAATAATACTATGTAAGTCTCGTAAACCACTGGAGTTATTCTTACCACAGATGTAATACTCACATACATTTATTTGCTGTCAGAGCACCTGTGCGACAACGAGACATATTTTGGACACATATTATAAATAACATTCGCTCTTGGCGTGTTCCTTTCATAATATATCAGATCGAAGAATTTATTCAACATCTCCCTAGGGGATAATAATTTCCCAACGGTATCGGTCCAATTGCTATAATGTCGGTTTCAGTGTTCCTCTGCAACTGTAAATCATCGATGATGGTGATAGTAATAAATCGATTATCAAATTATGGAAGATTTGGAAGAAACTGAGATCGTACTAAATCTCTGATAATCGTCGTACTTCATGCATGATATTTTTTGACATTACACTATACAAATCTTTATTTTCTATAAAATAATGACTGTGTACAATATTATAAACTATTGGAGGACTTGCGCCAGGACGTGCACCTTACTTTTTTAATAAGTATAGTTTCCTCTTCTGAAAAATCCTCATAGGACAATCTGCTCTTGTACGAGACTCCTCTCAAGTACATCGCTGCTTAATTATATCATAACTAATTCAATATTCTCTTTTTTTTCTCTTGTTTGCGTCCTCTACTCTCTGAAAAGAGGACATAAAGAATACATGACTGATGATGATAAGGTAGTGGTGCTGGTCACGCATATCTATGTGTAATTCCCAATTACGCCCTCATAGAGACCCACCTATGTGGATATTTTTAACACTACGTTTTCCCCTGTCAATATAAATATTTCAGCATGGATTCTCCTTGTCCCTATAGAGACCCATCATGTTAAATCTATGGACATTTTTAGCATTACATTTCTCCTTCTTCCTATGAATGTTTCAATATGGAGGCGTAGTATTAAAGTCCACTCGTCCATATAACGACCCATCATAAGATCCTATGGACTCTTTTACCCTTGCATTTCACCTTGTTCCTATGAATCCACCACATGACGGCTTAATGTGAAAATTTCCATTGTCTCTCTAACTACCCATCATGCTAAAGCATATGGACATTTTTAACATTACAAATCTTCTTGTCCCTATAAATCGTTCAAATTGAAGCCTAATGTTACACCCCCATTATCCCAATATCAGCCCACTATACTACTATCATGATTGGAATCCTGTGTGGTTTAGCATTTCATGTACAATGTTTGCAGATATAAGGTAAATAGTATAATAATGCCTTAAATGAAAAAAAAAAAAAAAAAAAAAAAAACGCTGTCAAAAGGACCGAGGTCGATATTGTAGCTCTTTAACAATATTTAATATCAGACCTCATCTCAACCCCATATGTATTGAATGTAACCCTCTTTAATGAATTTAAACAACATATCGTAAATAGAGTATAATTTTAATCTTGCATGATCTATAACATTATTCAGTTCAGACATATAAATTTAACTGCCCAGTGTTATGGCTTTTACCTGAAAACAAATAGTTAATTTTGTTGCACCAAATACACATATGTTGCCAAATTCCAGGTCTAATTCCTAACCAGGAAGCGCCAATTTTATTATTTATAGAATCAGTACTCAGGCAATTATATTTAATATCAAAATTTCTTTTTAAAAACTAAACCAGGTTTATCACGAAATGGTCTTGTAGAAAGTTTCTTTTTTGTCCGATTTCTATTGTGTCTTATGCAGGTTTCAACTGAAAAATCATGCTGTAGGAGAGTGCTGTTTGGTAATTTGTTTTGTATGTATCTGAGAGCTAAAATTGTGTACTACATAATATAAACACACCTCACAATTGTTTTTGTGCTTGTTTTGAATTTATTTCTTATTTATATTGATTGAAGTGTGTGTGTCAAGAAATAAGATGTTATCAAAAGTGATGATCAGTCTAGTTTCAAGGTTGAATTCGAAACACTTTATTCAACGTGTATCAAATCATGTCTTGGTTGAACGCAATACATTTTTATGCCATGTCGAATGGGTTTTGGGATTATTGGTTGATAGCGAAGTTGATCTCCATTTTATTTTATCCGTTAATGTTTTCCCCCGCATATACCTAACATAATATGCATCATATATTTACATTGTTTCTCAATTTATATACGATAGATCCGTCTTAGACTGCATGCTTACCACATATAAGAACCATAAAGAGAAAGCTGAAGTATAGAACAATATTGAAAATTTGATTTATAAATGTTTAATCTTTAAACACTATTTGACTACTTCTCAATAAGTGAGAATTTGTAAAGTTGTATTGATAGTTACCTGTACATAAAACTCGCGTCTTACCATATTGGGTCATACTTGATAATACAATCTCAACGGATAAACGAATGCATCAATATTGTTTGAACGAATATTTGTTAGGAATACAATGTAGCCCAAGAGTGATTATATTCAATTTAATGAATGGTAAGTACCTATTGGAATACCCTATAGTTCACATATGTCTATCGAGGATATACAATGGGTCGGTATGAATAAAGAAGCAGCCAATTTGAGACGAGTAACCTACCCTTAGTTTGCGTTCCTTTCTTTAAACCTTTCATAAACAGTTTTAATAATTTTTCCTGCGAAGTATACTCTAAGTTTCTCAATTCTGTTTGATCATTATTGTATCATGGGCTCAATTAAATTGCTTTAGCTAATCCTGGTGAATTTCCTCCAAACACACCACACACACACACACATAGTAGAGAGAATAAGTTCATTAAGAGCCACTCGGCCACTTTCAATCGGCTTAAACAGCTTAAACTGATTGATCCACTTTGCACTGGTTTACACATTTTTTTTCAATACGCACAAGACCACTATCATGTAGTCTCCACCATTTAGTATTTTCCGAAAGATCTAGGCAACCAAGATATGACCATCCACCATTTTCATTTAAAAAAAAAAAAAAAAAAAAAAAATTAGGCAACCTTGCCTAGAATCAACATTGACCATCAATCATTTTCAGAAGAAAACAAATTAGGCCGCTAACAGACCGGGTACAATCATTTTTCATTTTTAATCAAACTCTCGAATGGTATATAGTTACGTGTATTACCATGCACATTTTTAAAAAACCCAAGACAAGTTTGTTTTAAAATTATTTTGTTCAATATTTTGTGTTAGAAATATACCAAAGTTATGGGCCTTTAGGAGTAGAATATTAATTCAGTTATACAAATAATTCAAATAATTAATTCATTTAACTTCACCGAAACAAGACCCGATAGTACTTTCCTGTTTATATAGTATAAACATATGAAATAAGCAACTATTTTCCTGGTGATAAAAGTGTCATTAAAGCAGCAATGTTTAGAATTGGCTGAAATCTACACATTCTATATGACTCAATCGAATTAGTCCTTTCACATATTTGCAGTAACATCGATTAACATACAAATAAGTTTGAAGCCGACTTATTCGCACATAATTTTAAATGGTGGAAAACAAGCAATCATAAATATACTGGCAACAACAATTCTATTCATGTCAATACAAAAGTGATTTCACCTCAGGGTGATAGTTTTAACGTTTGATTTGTATTGAAGATAGCGATGCTCGTATATGAAAGTAGCTAGCTCATATGGGAAGAGACATTAGCTTCACTACTCAGGCAGTCCCCACGTCATTAGCACCAATCTGCCTCAATATCAATACAGCGTGCATGAGTTATCACTGGAATCGTTGAGAATGCGTGAATTTCAGCACCAATCTGCTTCAAGATCAATACAGCGTGCATGAGTGCTATAAATAAGCATATAATGATACATTTTGGAAAACAAGACATACAAGTGTGAAACTTGTGACAAAACCATAAGTCTGAATGTGTACATACTGGAGAACATATATTTAAATGCTTGGTTGGACTCGTCAATTGAAGGAGCATTTAAGAATATATACCGGAAATAAACCATACAAATGAGCAATCTGGTGGTGCGCATGAGTTACTTTCGGTCAGGAACTCTTTATCAGGACTGTAGGACATACAAACCAGACTCTTAATCAGAGCCTTATCCTGGAGTTCAAAATAATCAAAGATATGGTGATAGTAGGGAAACTTGGCGTTTAATTAATAGCTTAAATACATAACTGTATTAATAACTTTATTATTCAATTTATAAATTAGCTGTAGCTTAATGACAATGTTTAGGAAAGTTTTTTTTCTTCAGATTGTTCCCAGTGGCACAAAGGAAGAACTATCGGATTCTGAGCACATTAGTGTTAAGGGTATTAATTAAAATTGGTTCAAATTATAAGTTATGCAAAGTTCCGGAGTATGGTATGACATTTTGGCAAAATCAATTATATTGGAAAGTATGGACGGCAACATTTGGATCCGGAATATCTTACTGGCACATGTCTGATCTAATTATACCACAGCTAGTAAAATCAATTTACAGGTTTCACATTTATTTTCATATATATAAACTATTGTCTGAAAATATGATACCATTGTATAATGATCACTATTTTAATCCAACGAACAACATTGCAGATCTCGAACAATTTATCATAATCTGTCACGACATTAATATTCCTCTACATCATGATTGGAGCTATCTAAAAGGGAAAAATTTTAACACCCATTAATGGTCCAAGAACCTATTGCAAAATAAAGCGGGAAATGTCTGGGATTGAGATAAATGGACAGAAAATATATGAAGCAGATAAATATTGAAATAAAGGATGGTTGATACGATACAGTCGTAACCATTATTACCCAAACCCCAAACCATCAGATGAAAAAACAGGACATCTATTACGCAGATTTTATCCACAATCAAGACACTGTAAAAAAATTGATTGAAACTTAATTATACGCCAGCAAGGATTTGACTGATATAAGATTTCAACAAATATATTTCAAATTAATAAATTAGATTAAACTATGCAGTTGGTAATGATATTTTCTTATACCAAGTGATACGATGATGAAAATATGCAGTATTATAGTATACAATAACAATTTATAAAACTCATCAGATGGATTTATTTTATGAATGAATATTAATATAAATACCGACTCTGTACAGATTTTAATACTTGCAGCTGATAACCGGTCTGCAAAAATTAGACAAAGGATCGATAATGAAAACGTTTCAAGTTCTAACATCTACAATCAATGATCAGGCGATCTGACCATAAGAAAAAGAGAAAAGCGAAGGCAGCAAAGCGAACAAGTTGCAAGTTCCAAGTTTTGCGAGGTTTAGAGAAGTTCTAAAAAATATTGACATTGAAACGAATAAGAAAGGTTTTATAAATTTGACTATACTCATAGGATCTTTTGAAATAACTTTAGTAATAAAGAACTAGAACTATCGATTTGCTTGTCTCCCTTTTTCAAGAACTTGTTCTCTTCAATCAGTGCTCTCGGGTCGCTTTCTTTTCATCCTTTGTGTTCTTGTTTCTATATTGTGATAATAATTATCCCCCCCCCCCCACCGAAAAAAATATCAAGAAAAAACCCCAGACCAATTATTGCTACAACAAGATACATAACAGTCAGATATTACAGAAATAATTTGTGCAGCGAGTTTATTACGCTGCCAATAATACCAGATAATGCCGGTGCTGCCTTTTTATAACTAACTTAACCAAATAGTTTAAAATATTGTATGATCCTTATTTTAATTTATTAAGGAATTTATTGATAGTACTTCCGCCTCCAGGACATATTCGACCTCCGCCTCCACCACTAGATTCTTTTGTTTCTGTAACCCCTGTTAAACTTGGTGCGATATTTGTTATGGATAAAGCAAGAGTTCTTGAAATTATACCTATTGCTGCAAAAAGCAAGTATTACACCTTTTTCCTTAAACAGATGTTTTAACTTTCACCCAATGGTAACTTTTATCTAACCATTAAATTTCTATTATTTATATTTTTTTCTCAATTTTTTCCTTCTTCTAAATATGTTAAATCCCTAACAATCTGCGCCATTTTGCTTTCAGGATTTTGTAGTAATTCTTCAAAGGCAGAAACCCTCGTAAATTAAATTAACAGTATACGTTTTACTAATTACTGCATCTATATAATTTGCTTCAATACTATAATCTTCATCAGAAAGAGAATTATAGAACTCCACACTACCAGCTTTGCTATTTCTATTTATTTAAATCGACCACAAAAAGCTTGAAAAAAAGGGCTGTTCTTAATGAAGAGATATTCAAGTTTTAGAACAAGTGGAAGAATACAAACAGTAATTAAAAAATAACAGTGAAAATGGAGTATATAAAGAGATAACTGGTAAACATTAAAAATAAATAAATAGATAAAATGGATGAAACATAAGAAAAGAAACATAGGAAAGTTGTATAAATTCTAGATCAGCAAAAATATAAAAATCGTCGTCAGATGTAATTTCTTGTTGTGATATCGCTGCTAAGCAAACTTATTCTATTTTATAATTTAAATAATTTACAGACAAAGTTGAAATACGATTACAGAATGTCAAGTGGAATAAGATATTCTACTGGGCTTTTATGTTTTAGACTAGGATTACCTCTATCTGCATTGAGAGGAAGTTTAATAACATTTAAAACTATTTATTTTAAAAAGAGTGAGCACGATCAGGTGAGCATGCAAGAAAGCAAAGCAAACAAGTTCACTAAGTGCCCTGGAGAAAAAGTTAGAGCGAAGCGAACAACGTCTTTAAATTATTGCTTAATAAATGTGTACTGGATGATTATTAATTGATGCATTATTTTCCACTGCCAGCTGGAGTAACTATTACAGTAGTTTCTCTATTGTGTACTAATAATTCTAGTTCACAAGTTTGTAAGCCACTAGTCCCAAGACAGCAAAGTTCTAGTTCATAAGTAAGTGAAAGATAGTAAAACTAGTATTAACACGAGTTTAAGATTATTTCCAAATAATCTTTACCTACTTGCAACTAACCTTAAAATAATATTTATTTTAATACTCTAATTGGTTGCAAATTTAACTGAAAACAGCGAAAGAATAAAATTGAAGAAATTTTAAATTAAAGAGAGATATTCCTGTGGCATCCTATACTAAGGTTGACCACAGGCACAAATTTAGTTTCTTTTTTATAATTATTTTATCGTAGATACTGAACTAATGGCAGATTATTCAAAAACACCAACTTGTATCAGGCCATTGAGTATGAAGTATATATTATCATCATGAGTAATAATTCTAACACGCTATGCACGTCACGAATAGCGTCTCAGATTAAATGTGCTCAGCTTTGTTTAGTATGATGCAATATCCAAGAATCCAACTTAAACAGGTTTATTTGAAACGGTACATGATTCATCGACAAAATAAAGTTAGTTGCATCAACGCTTCCATCCTCAAAGCTATTACTGAAGCCTTTGAATTGAACTCTGACCAATTGACCCCAAATAAATGAGCCAGTACACAGCTAGTGAAGGAACAAACATTACACATTTTGTTCAAACCTCTCGGTTTGTCGAAGTAAAATTTAAAACCATAACTTTTTTCTTTAAAGCGGTGATAGTGGCCTTCACGCTACTAACACCTAACAATATTAGCTTTTTTATTGGACTTGGAGAAATACAGATACCACATTCCACTGAAAATATGATGACTATAAACATTTGTGTGGAAATAAAATGCAAAGGCAAAAGTAATTTTTAGTAAATACTGAACGCGTTGGTCCCAAACTTAATTTGCTGTTTTGGACAGAGGGATGCTCACATATTGGAAATTTATTTCAATCGGTCTACTAGAACATAAGTAACTGTATGAAAATAGGATGCTAAGCAAAATCTATTTTTAGCATAAGAGTCCTTAACCTTCAATCATCATTTTTGCTTTCATCAAGTGACATATATACTTTTAATTATACTTAAATCGGTATACTAGAAAAAAAATTGCTAAAATAAAATGCAGCTGAACACACAATTTTCAGTAACATCGACCTCGAAGTTCAAGCTTATGACCACAAAAATCAAACAAGTTTTATTTTTTTATATATTATTTTTTAAGACGACTATACATAACAATTTCATTGCATTATGTTCACTGAAAGTTAAGTTGTTGCAAGGAAATAAAATGTAATGAGCAAAAACTTGTTATAGTAACATCTATCTCTACCGTCAAGCTACTTACCTGTGCCCCAAAATTAATAGTATCTTTGTTTTTAAAGAAAAACATAGCAGGTAAAATTAATAGAAATCGGCCAACTATAACTTAATTTCTTGTGTAGAAATGAAATTCAATTGCAAAATCCATTTTTACTGACAATGCCCCTGATCTTCAAGCTACTGATCCTAAAATCAATAGTCTTTCTTCGTTGATAGAAACACACATAGCAAACTTTGTTAACATCAGTCCATTAAAACAGACGTCATAGTGCAGAAACACACATATCAAAGTTCATTAACATCAGTCCACTAAAACGTGCGGTATAGTGCAGAAACAAAAACGGATGGACCTCCCTCTGGACGGTCAGTAGTGAATCATATTGCGCCGCAGTCTTCGTAGGAGGGTATATATATATTTTTATTGTATTGTGATTTTATCTTTCGTGTATTGAAGACAGGCGAAATTTATTTTGAGTATAATTATAATGTTTTCTGAAAGATGAAACTTTCGGATAAAGTTCTTTGGCACAGATATGGACACAAATACGTGTGTCCCACTTGTTCAACAAAGCTGTCAAAGATGATGGACAATCTACATACACAAGACATTCTCCACTGTTTCTTAAGAAACAAATAGTGACACCAGTTGACTGTTTATTACTCCGTAATTTGTATCCCTTTCAGTGTTGCACAGCATTTTGTTTATTTTCTTTTAAGCAACAGGTCATTATGTGCATCCAAATACGTATATATATATATATATATATATATATATATATATATATAACAAGTGATAAATTAGACTCAGATCAGAAACAGTAAATAAATATCCAGCCTCAATGGCAATATGTTCCCCATATTGTGGAGACTATACGACATAAAAATCAATGAGAAACAAAAGAAAAATATGGAAAGAGTCAGGAAAACATCACAGGAAGTCAGAGGTATAATAGCGCTTAATGTTGCATACATGAAATTCACCAAAGTCACACATGTGAAGGACAGTGTTTAATGGTTCTACAATCAGAGTGTGATCGCTATCCTTCCCTGAGATTGGTACCTGCGACATACAGTAAAACTTTAATGAAAAATTCAGATCTTCAGAGGACTTATAACTATGTTGGAAAGACGTGCATGTACATCACAGGGAATTGCTTAGTAATTATAAAGTCCCGTTATATGTCCCTCCCTGGGTTTGGAATTTATGAACATTTAGAAAAAATTAAGTCATATGATCTTTCTTTGCTTATAACAGATTAGCCATCAGCAAGTATATACATGTGCATTTCACTTTGTTACAGAAATTGATGGTGGTACGTCTGATACATACAGTAAAACAAATCTATCTCAAGTACAAACATTAAAGCAGTACAATAGATATATACTTACATATACAGGCACACATCCACATACATATCAATTCATGTATATAGGCAAAACCTTAACCATTGTTGACTCCTTCATTGCTAGAATGTATGAAATCAAATATTTCGACTATGCTAAAGAAAGCAAAACAGCAAAAGTGAGGCGGAATGGCTCAATAGCATTTCCTTTTACAAAACGTCAAAAACTTCTCTATCATAATTAATATTGGAAACACAATACTGTGAAAACATTGGAAATTAAAATTGGTCATAAATCAACAAATAAAACGATTGGTATATACAGCATTTAAAAGATAATTTAAAAACCTTCAGCTAAAGTTTGATGTGCTTAAAGGGAACAATTCACTACACAACAAAAAGCCTTAGTTATAAATGCATAAATTTGCTTGCGAGGTCCACCTTTATCCCTTCATTGTTAAATTATTGATCTCGTGGTATTAAATCCTTTAGAAATATTACTGCATTAAATATATCAGTACTGATTTAGACTTTCCATTACTTGCTAGAACGACATGGGTTATTTTACAATAAATCAAAAGATTAGTTCATTAATAACGGACACTTATCCCCATTTTTAATATGGACATGCTGTAGTCCGGGAGACGCTTTTGCACCCTATTTGTTATAATACAAATTGAACTTCTTGCACTAGAATTAAAAAAGAACACAAGTTTAACAGGTATTTGCTATAATGAAAAGGAATTCAAATCATGGGAGTTATTTGATGATGCTTTTCTATTATTAGATGCAGTTTGATCTGACTTTGCCTTGGTTTCAGATCTGTACTGTAATATATTTAAATTTAAAGCTATTTGGATTGGAAATATTTTTTAAAAATATTAAATGAAAAAAAAAAATATGTCTAGAAATTTATATTATCTGATCTTTGTCAAATTGTAGATTACTGGAAGTAGACTTCTCTTTGAACTTGGAGGATATGGTAGAACATAATTATTCAGCGAAGTTGGATGAAGTAAAGAAACTGCTTGGCTGGTGGAGCAGAAGAAAACAATCCTTTATTGGAACAGTTACTTTGACAAAATCCTTGATTTTGCCCAATTTCATTTAACTTTGTCCAGTTCTACCAAATTCTCATCCCATATAGAAAGTGAACTGACAAAATTTTTTTCCCAGGTCATTTGGGGCAGTAAATCTGAGAGGGTTAAAAGTGATACTCTTATAGCTTTTTTAAGGAAGGTAGATTAAATATGATTCACTTAAACTCGTTTGTGTGTTATTTAAATTGTCCTCGATTAGGCGCTTTTTAGTAAACGAAAATGGTTTATGGCAAAAAATAGTTTCTGAACAAATATTTAGAACATTTGGAGGCACACAGTTATTTCAATTAAGAAAAATTAAATTGAAAGAAATTGTTAAATCTATTCAAAATGGATTTTGGCATTATGTTATTTATGCTTTATCACTGAAAAAATATGAACCATCTACTGTTGAAAAATACTTGTCTCAAGATATATTTAATTTAGTTAATATAGATAATTTCCAATCATACACAAGATGGAGAACAAATGGTGCTGTACTTATTCAACATCTTTTTGATATAAAAGGATTTCTCTTAAGCTTTGAAAAAAAAGACAAAAACACAAACTAATCATTTCATATAGTTCTTTGCTCTTATCTCAAAGATAACATTGAAGTGTAAAAAGAAAATTAAATGTTTTTTTTTAAAGTGGAAAACGTTTTCATGTAGACTTCACTCCTTAGAACGAAGGTACAAAAACTAAATGGTAAACATGAAACTTGGTCCAGGCAGCTAGAGTGTGCAATTAGTGCAGATGAATGGACCTATTCTTTTGTTGTGGCTAAACTTTGTTCAAAAGATACAAAACTGACTAACTCTAATTTTGATTTCTTCATAGAAATATTAGCACAAACCAATATCTGAAAAGTTTCATTTAAGTAATAACGATAAATGCACCTTTTGTAAGGATGGAATAGAACAATTTAGGCACTTATTCTATGATTTCAGTTACTGAACACTTTTGGAAATTATTACCCGAATTATAAAATTACACGAAAAGATGATTTTTTAATATAGAAAATAACACTTTTGATGATCTGATAAACTTCCATTTTTTTGCTTGCAATACAATGCTATATACAGATAACGCTGTGCATCAAAATTCCTAAATCCCACCTATTATAAAAATTGTGTTTTACCATAAAAAAACTTTACAGTATGTAGCCAAAGTGAATAACAGAATTGATGATCTTGATAAAAAGTAGACCCTATTGTTAACTTTTGGTATGTGATTTGCGCGAATCAAGACAAATCAATCTACAACACACTTGTTCAACCTTTTGACCTCGGGGCAATGTTGCATGTTTCAACAGCAATGGTTATATTGTGAGCTCGATATGCAGGCCCTAGCCTTCTTGTTTTTTGTTTTGCTTAATAATTCTAAATGTTCCTTATGCTGTTTGGTCTCCTGTGGACATACAAGTTTAAGTGTTCCTTCTTTTTTAAAACAATCATATTAAGTTGTCAGTGACAATCACCCCCAGTCATAAAACTTGTTACCCATACATCCTGCAGGGGGATACATATAACATGAAAATATTAAATTACAGGAACTCATTTGATACTTGAATAACGTATAAGTAAACAATTTATTGCTAACATATTGAACTGTCACGAAAATTGTATTGTAAATGCATACACATCAGGAAGTGTAATCCGAGTTTCATCTGACCTTTCCCAGCTCGTGTTAGATATTTGGACAGTCATACCACAAAGTGTAACACTGTGTAATATATTTTGCTCTGTTATAACACTTTTCACCAACTCGGGTGTCAACTAGTAGTCTAGTGGGGAATATATAGTGAACGTTACAATGATAAAGGCATACCTGGTCAAAATAATAACACTAACATTGAAAGTAAACGTTCTACATCAACTTGTTTGTGTATATGCATCTGTGTCTATATGTATATATATATATATATATATATATATATATATATATATATATATATATATATATATATATGCTTGGGTATATTTATATACGTATATAATGTGTAAGTGTGTATGTGTGTAATATGTAAGTGTATATATGCATGTATCAAACGTGCCACCATCAATTTCTGTAACAAATTTAACAGAATATGTATATATTTGCTTGCAAAATAAAGGTCTATCTATCATAAAAAGCAAAAAACAAGAAACAACATTGAAACCAAATTACAAATATGATTTACTTTTAGCCATATTACAATATTATTGGTATACAAGTGCATGTGACTTTCTGATCATCTTTCAAATAAATTTCGTCTGCATCTTTAGACGTAAAATCAATCTCCAAATCATATAAATAATACAATAATATCAGCAAGAAAGACATGGTGATTGCCTTACATGAAAGGATCGGACAAGTTATAATTTTACAAAGCATAAAAATTTTTTGATTTACACTTTTGATCTGAAACTATCGAAATCTTTTCCTGCTTCAAATTCCATAAGATATTACACTTATTTATAAAGTGTTATCAGACTTTGCAATATAAAAATGTTACTTACCGAATAATTGTTTTCATATTTCTTCCATATTTACCACACATTTTGTGTTCCATTCGATAGGTATAAAATTCTGAAGAATAAATTAAAAAAAACACAATCTAAATTTATTGTACTCATTGTGTAAGCAGTCGGCTTTAATCTATTTATTGAGTCTGTTTTTGAGAGGTTATGTAGCAAGTTACTCACAGTGATTAAAAGTATTAAATCTCTCTTATTAGGTACATCAATTAGATTTATAGGTATTGGGCCCTTAATACGGTTATGACCATTCGCTTTAAAAAAAAAAAAAAAAAAAAAAGTATAAATTTTATTTGAAAGAGTGCTCTGGAATCAAATGGTAAAATATATCCATTTCAAAGAGGAAATATTTTATAATTTACTTTTGTACATGGTATTATTATTATTATTATTATTATTATTATTATTATTATTATTAATACCAGTATATAACTGCTTAAAAGAATTGAATAACTGTTAATTAATTAATGATTAAATAAAAGTCATTAAGCATCACGTACAGCTCATTATTCACGTAACTTTCTACAAAATCGACAAAATCCTCATTAAGGTTAAATAAGGGGTCATCAGGGTTAATGCCAATTTTAAAATATCTTACAAACTGATCTGCTTTAATTTTTAACTATCAGAGGTATGCAAGTCTTTCATTAAACGTTATAGCCAACACTAACACTTGCTTATTTACTTGGATATCTTGTTCTCTGTAACGATTTAAATTATGTAAATATATATACATTTGCCCCCCAAATTGCACATTATACGAGGGTGTATGTTTGGGTTAATTTCGTTCATATTCAGTTCTTTATCTACGACTTGTTTTGGTGAGCAACGTCACCTAAAATCTGACTTAAATCATTGAAAACAAAAACAAATCAATTAGTCATTAATGACAATATAATTAAGAACCATTAATATTTTAAAAGTACCAAGGTTTTATACAGTACGTTAATTTTTCAATCTGGATAGATTATGTCCCTCTAAGTAACGTGATCCACACATATTTTATATATATTCTTAAGACACGATCAGTATCAGAACAATTAAAAAAGTTCGGTCTTCATTTAAGGCCTCGTTCTAGACAAATATTTCTCACATTTCTATACGTGTATGATCGTTTTTTCTAGTGTGGAACTCTGGTGAAGGGCAGTGCTATCCTACATCACACGTGACCTTTGTCTGGACCCGCGGACTATTTTGATCGTCTATTGTAAGCATAGTGCGCAAAAAGTAGAAAACACTTCCCGATTTCCATCATAGCTTGAACATTCTTTCACAGATAAGCAAGATAAACATTGATTGCAACACATTTACGCACTAAAGCGAGCAGTGGATGGAGTTACAATGTCCCGTAAACAAGCGGTTTCACAAATGATCGGGCTAGATACATGAACCGCTTCATTAGAGAAATTTCGAATTAAATAAGTCGTTGTTGTAAACGTTAATTTTTAAAAATTCTTATTCTCATTATTATTTCTCATGGGTAAATCAATTCTAAATCTAACACTGAATCGAGGACTAATTCTTTATTTATTTGTCTGTCTCGAAAAATCACATTTCACATTTGTATCATTGCGCAAACTATCTGCAGTAAACAATTCGGACGCTGTGTATTGCCATTACCATAGCCGTTTCAACCACTGTTCTTTGAAAGGTAAAATGTGCTAAAACGTCATTTAAAGTTTACACTGTATCTTACAGTGTAAACCTAACCGTTAACTCTCTCTCTCTTAAGGTAAGGTGATTTTAAATGGATGTTTTTGCTGTTTGAAAGTTACACCAGTATTCACAATACGCCATTTTTACCTCGACCCTCATTTCACATTCAGAAATGTGAGAAAAGAATCCTTCGTTATGCTTCAGTGTAGAATCGGAAAATGGTCTCCCTCTGGATCAGCATTTTACGTCAGACACTCGGCTTCATACGAAGGAATCTTTTAGGCTATCACAACTATTACTATCATTATCACTGACTTCACACCTTGGTATCTTCGATTAAGACCATTTCCAAGATCGAGAGAACAAAAACGAACCAATTTATCGTTATTATTATTAAAATGTATCGGTTTTGACAGTATGATACTTCATTTATCTGACACCTTGTAATAATAAAACAGCACCATACACTACTGAAACTTTATTTGTAAAAACCCTTATTGTAATAAACTGGATAAAATGTATGACTGAGTCAGACGTTTAAATGCGTACTATACACATTTATTCAAAATACAAAATGAAAAAAGTATACAGCAATAAATCAAATAATCAGCAATCGTGTGGATTGTTGGCAATTCTTTGACTTCAGGTTTGATATTCTGGCGCATTTGTTGTACGGTCTATTTTTGCACTTGTTTGCCGTCACTGATGTGCAAGGGAAAATACCACCAATCTATTGTATCTGTGTGACTTATGTCCTAATCAGTTTATCTTTCCCTATTATACTAATCAGTTTATCTTTCCCTATTATAAGTATATGGATAAAGGGGGTGGGTTACTATTAAAAGGATTCTCTTTATTAGTAGAATTGACAGTCTTAGACAGAGGATGATTTTATTACTTGAAATTCTTGCTGATAATGATCACTGGAATTACTAGGGATATAATAATTCAAGGGAAACATCTTATTCAGTGACTGTTTCCAATACATAAAAGAGTTATGTCCCTTGAATGATGTCCTATACTGCTGCTACTTGAAGTGCTGTGTAGTATCTGGAAGAATACTTACGTTGGCCTGACGAACTCACAGAAATTTAAAATATTTGGAGTTTAAGTCTCGGAAATTGTTGTATTTGAAGAGAAATATACTCGTTCGATGATCACACATACATGTATAGAATGGAATAAGTGAACTAGGGAGGGAACTATTCTCATCCAATGACCACACAATTTATATGAGTAAGAGCGTGGTATGTGAAGAGAAAACTAACTTGTTCAATGACCACAAAATTATAGGACAGATTAATAGGAAAAGGTGATGTGTGGTGAGATAACGTTAAGAATATGATCACCTAAACATAGATGTAAAACTAAAATGGATCCCGACGTCAAGGCGAATTCATTCACATTTGTACAAATAAGGGTTGCAAACGAATCTTCTTAGAGGAAAACAACTAAGTCTTGAATAGATAAATATTTCAAAATTATAAAAATGTATCCTAGGTAAAAAATATATATAGTAAAAAATTACTAAACTTCAGAATTACGAAAAATAGAAGTCCTAAATTAAATTGCTAAATAAAATTATTGAATAATTATAGTTCAAAATTTCTAAATCGATCCTAAAATTGTTATCTAGTTCAGTTGCAATTTCTAAAAAAAAACAATAAATCCAGAATAAATACTAAATAAATTACATTAGTAACTGAAATCTTAAATTAAAGCAGAAACCAATGTCTTCTTGTTTTGAGGATGTGAGAATCTAAATCTTGGCTGTTGCATTCTGTTGTACACCCCCAAGTAATTTGGGTTTCAGACGCTATGGAGTTTCGTCACTTGTAAACCGGCTTGCTGGATTCAGAGTCGAAAATTCCCGGGCCTTAAATACCTTTTAGTTGAAAAAATGTTGGACGTTGGAAGACTGTTTGATATTGGAAAACTTGAACAAAATTTGGAAAACCCTAAATCGTCTTGAGACTAGAAATGTATTCAAACAGGAGAATTATTTACAACTAAATGGATATATGCAGCGACCTAAGAAGGATACATACAGTGATGGATCAAATGAAACCCATTATTTTCTGCATGAAGCTGTGGCATCTATCAAAAATCAATTCTGGTAATCAAATATTGTCTCAGCAATCGTCTCCAATATATAAAACACCACTTTATCATGTTAAACTTGCGAATGAGATTTTCGAAATCGTCAGTAGGCCATACGAGCATGTATATACATATATATATAAATATATATATATATATATATATATATATATATATATATTGTAAGTAATCAGCTGATTGTTCCGGCAGCTATTAAAAGGCTTAACTATAACTTTAACTTTAACTCTTTTCTTCTTATCCAGAAAGTATACACACACACACACACACACACACACACACACACACACAGATCTGTACAATTACCCTCTGCTTTGTGTGTAGCGTCCTCGCAAACACTTAACCCCAATTAAAAACAAGTATATTCCGGGTCTGTATTTATTTGCTCTTTACTGAAAAACAATACTTAAATAATAATATATTAATTTGTGTCACTATTAATATTTACTCATGTTTATACATTTAGTTTCTATGGTCTTTATATCTCACTTTCACTCTCTCTCTCCCTCTTCCTTGCCCTTTTCTTTGTGCTTTCTTTCCACTTTTCGTTCCTCCTTGGTGGCCTTGATCTTGATCGCCTCATAAATCGACTGCTTGGAAACCGACTTTGAAACCATTCACAGTCTTGTTCAGGACTTTGATGCTTTCAGCTTGCCTCTGGAGGGGTATGTTTATCAATTCCAGTGATTTTGTATTTGTGGTCATGCGATGTAATAATATATCAGCCATTTCTTTCAAGACCCTTCTTAAGCTTTCGCCCACATTAACACAATCGCAGTCCTTACGTTCTGTCCCCAGGGCTGCTGTATTGGCACGTGACTCCTAGCCCCTGGGCTTGGTGTTCGATCAGTTATATAATCTTCCACTGGTAGTAGTTCGGTCCTCGCCATGTACGAGGTCCTACAAGGTGGACATGCCAGCTGTAATGCAATCCTTATTAGATGTGGCCGAACTGGTATGGGTGTGACTCACTGGATGGATGACTGCCTCTTCTATCCCCAGTACTTCGCAGAGGTTTCTCGATCATACTTAATTATATCGCAACACCCGATAAGGTGGGGTACTGATGACATGATCTTTTCTTTCTTCCGTCTTCGCTCCTCTGCTCCAATGATCCTCCATCATTTTTTTGTGCTCAGCATAGTGACGACCATGGTCTACTAAGCCCTTGTAAGTTGTCGTTCGATAGTGACTAAGCCTGCAGAGGAATGAGACATGTTGGATTTCTCTTCTGACGCATCTAGGTAAACTCAACTCTAAACTGGTACCTATGCAATATCTTTTATGAAATCGCCTGTACAGCACCCCTTCATGAAACTCTAAAGAATCCCATACAATCCAGTAATGTTTTGCTGCTGTACTATGTTTCAACATTTCAGTATTGGATGGTCTCTCTCCCTTCGTTATGTGCATGAAGATTATTTATATATCTTCATCTTCTTCTTGTAGTTTCTTCGCAGCGGTTTCTGTTTATCTGCCCATAAAGTCTGTTCTTGAAACAACACTCTCCTAAACAGACTTCCTAGTCCCTTTTTCACCCTGCTTCAATTTGCCACAATCTTCTTTGATCAGTTTAACTAACTTTGACTTCTGGTCACAACCCGTAATGGCTCTAAATCCTCACGAGGTTGGTCGTGAATTTCATCAATATTTTCCATTCCTTAATATTCTAATTTTTACGGCACTTCTTTTGATGATAGTCACGCACCTTGTCTGCTGTTTATTGAATACTGTTTCCTACTCCACAACTTTAATGGCTTATGTCAAGAGCACCATTCTTAAACTCCTAAAACACCCTATTTGTGTACTGTAATCTTTATAACTGACACACAATATCTGCGGCAACACAACTGTCCTCAAACACTGTGTTGTGGCTATCACAACTATCCATATACACAACAGCTTCCCTCCCTGGGCCATAATTGTCTTTAACCATAATATCTTCAACTTCCGCACCCACATTCTCCTTACTTTCAGCTCCCCACAAAGTACCAGAGCCACACTTTAATGGCTCCATCAGGTCCACTCCTCTACACTTGCAATCCCAAGCGCTTAAACATGTTGACTTTGCATCTGCATTTCCATGTTTAATTCCTGGTCTGAGTTCAACAGTGAAGTCATCCGCGGACAAAAGTTCCAATCATCTTGTTATTCTCCCTTTAGGTTCCCTTAAACTAAATATCCAGACTAGTACTTGATAATCTGTACTGAGTCTAAACTTTCTACCAAGCAAATACTGCCTATAATACTCTATAAAATACCTCATGGCTAACAATTCTTTGTCTGTCAGGCAACAATTTCTTTCAGCCTAATTGACCATTTTATCGCTTTGCATTTGGCTCAAGACGGCTCCGATGCCCACATTGCTAGGATCGGTATCTAAATAAATTCTCACTCTGGCAGTAGGTATCCCATTACCTCAGTTCCTGTCAAGGCAGTTTTACATTTCTCAAAAAGATTCTTGTAATTTGACAGTCCACTTGTATGGTTGTCCTTCGTTTCCCTCAACTCCTTTAGCAGCTAAGGCTGCAAAAATCTTCACATGCTTTCTGTAATAACTTCCCGTGCCAAGTATCTGGTCACAAACAATTAATTCAATTCCCATAGATCGCAACGTTAATATTTGTCTAAATTGCTATCCTTTGATGGTGTGACCGGCAAATGAAGCTTACATCCTATCAATGATCTATCCAAGAGAAAACTTTATGGCTTTTGTAAGTGCCTACTATAAAAATCCAACCCCGTGAAATATCCCCGTTTACATCCAGTAGTACCTTTGCGGCAACAGCGATAAAATAAAATTGTTTTCGGTTTAAGCTTACTAATGCGTACAATTTACCATTCCATAAACAATCCTCTTCTGAAAAATGACGTACATTTTTTCCGGTAATTATTTTAAGCCAATGAGCCACCTTCATACTTTTAAATACGATATTTTATATACCACCATATAAAGACGTGTTATATAGCTCATACAAAAATTGTCTGTCATTTTCCACTGCTGGTCTAAAGAGATGTGTCTCTTATTTTCCAATGGGTGTATTTTCCACTGTTGTGTTTGTCTCTCATTTTACAATCCATGGATTGTCCACTCCTGTCATTCATTTAATTGTATCTGTTATTTTCCAGTGCGTGCGATTTCTATGTATGTCATTTTCCATGTCTATCATTTTCTATGCCAGTGATTTTCATGGTGTTCATTTTCAGCAAAAAAAAAAAAAAAAAAAAAAAAAAAAATTAACAGCCAGAAAGAAATAATCGTTTTCTAATGCTTTGCAACAGTACAAACGAAAATGCTGGTCACATAATGAGTAAAGTCATAAACCGCTAATGAAAATAAGTATGTGTACAATTAAAGTAGACGTGTTAGGAAAATGGTGATAAAATCTCAAGAGTATTTTTAATAACATTTTCCAAGCATTTGTGATAAAACAAGCTTCAGAATCGTTGTGTATTTTCAATTCTGATAAACTTGATTTACCTTGTGTGAGTGATATTCTTCAGTAATGTTGAAGTGACAGCCACTACATAACTACCATTGGACCTAATATGGTACATTCATGAGTACCGTAATCAACTAAATCAGAGACTATAGTTCAACATTTATTTAAGTTTGGTTTCTTAGACAGTAAACATTATTCAAAATTGACCATGTCATAACGCTCAATTTGGAAACATAGATTGTTGATAAGCTGTACGTGTTTGGTGGTAAATGCGTGTGCGATAAACAATTCGTTTCATACATTGTCAGTAACAATGATGATATCTACTTTGAGTCCGCTTAACCGCGTCTTATAGTGACTATTTAAGAGAGTATAATACTGCTTTATTATCTATCAGTATACATGTACCAAGTGACAATTGATGCAGAGTGCTTTAACGTTAGAGGCGTGTGTTACTCCTTTTCACTTAAGGAAAATATATATTCTTATCCTACCACGAATGTAGCTCCTCTTGTGTGATATCTTTAACAAGCTTGCAAGGAAATGCAGAAGAGGCTAACCATTATCTGCTTGGTGGAGTTGATCATTTATTTCTCAGGTAATACTTCTGATTTCTACTTTCCTATTTCTGGCACTTTATGCAACATGAGCCAGTGGTGCAACAGGCCTAATTTATCCACAGTTATTGTACTTGTAGACATTAGCTGCATTCTAGGCATACAATATTGTATACCAAGAAAGCAGTTTGTACAATATTGTATACCAACAAGGAATTTTTACAACACTACAACATCACAGGTGGCTGAAGCAAGCTTAATGTTAAAAAAGCAATAGCCTTAAGGAAAATAATCATACCGAGTGATACAAGTTCCTCAGATTACTCCTAGGACCCGTTCTGACACCGGACACTGTCTATCATACTATATAAGAGATAAGATAAGTAACTTCCGAACACTTTACAGAAAACATTTTAAATTTAAAAAAAAAAAAAAAAAAAAACGTTGTTATTCAGTATTGTACAAACTGCTTTCTTAGTTTACTTTACAGTATCGTACAACGTGCGAGCGCTAGGGCATTTTCGCTATTTTGTTGGTAAATTACATATCCGGGAAATTTCGGGTGATCGTTCCTTCACCTTATCTTTGACAAGACCGTGCGCTCATGCTCTGTCTACTCAATTTATATATATTTTTTTGTTTTGGATTGATTTTCTGTCATAAAGTATACATGATTTGATTCCTGACATCCGAATATGCATCGATTTATGTTTCTTATGAAAGCTCATTTGCCAAGTATCGACCCAATTATAGAGTTAGTATAAGCCTCAATGCAGATTATAAGCATGTTCATTATTATTGGCTATGGCAAACCCTTTTTGTAGCAAAAACGAAGAGTTTAGTTAAATTGTTAACGACAACGGGCAAGTCATTTATTACAATTTAAACATAATAATGTGTTGGTCCCAAAACATTGCCTTGTGGTATGTTATTCTTTACTGCTCATCACTTATACACAGCACATTCTACTTCTACTGTTAGCTTTCTACACTGCACATTTTCTACAAACGAATATTTTCTCAAACACCACATGCCCGTATTTCTCATAAACGGCGTTAATAAGAATACCGTCGATTGATTCTTAAAATTGTATCTACTTCATTTCTATGGTCCATTAAATATGTATAATCTTCACAAAATTCCAGGAGCTGAGTAATACATAATCTCTGTCTTTGAAAATATGTTATTGAGTTCCAAATGATCCGTTATTTTTTTTTCCTTGAATCAAATATTCCGTAACATACGAAACATTTCAAGTAAAAAAAAAAACATAGAGTTATAATATGTTAATTTTTCCTGTTTCCTTTATTTGTAAATACCTTTTACAATTTTTCTCTTTCTAATAAGATATTATGTCCTATTCAAATGACTTTAAGAATAGGGTAGTTATAGGACAGAGACGAGACCCGCCTTCTCTTTCAGCATTATTGGATGAATATAATAAAATTAATTCTAATTTGAGATTTTGAATAATAACGAATAATTGTACACGGGATATTGATAATTTTTGTTTTATTTTCATGTGGTTCCTGGAAATTGTTGTCCTGTAAATTTGAAGTGAAAGACATATTTTCCTCCATGAAAGCCCTTGTCAAAAATGTATGTAAAATTTCACCTTTGCCTTTATTACTGCGAAGATTTTAGTATTTATCTTCCATGTCATCGACTGCTCTTTTAACTTTTGCTTTTGTCCGCACGTGTTTCTAGAAGCTTTAGAGAAGTTTTGCCACTTGTTAAGTTCATTCTTTTTCTCTTTCTACAATTTAGAATTCCTGATATTTTATGTGGATTTGTTGCAAAGTTTTTTATTTGTCAAATACTTCATTTCTATTTTGCAGTACATATAATTAAAACGTGTTCATTAACTGCCTCCAACAAGCTTCAGTTAATTTTGGCTTATTGTCGCTGATAAATGAATTTGCCTTACAGAACATAAAGTGAGTGATTAACTTACACACGACACGTTGTAAATGAGTCTCATTTTGAGGCAATACATCTTATCAATACACTTTGTAATCCTATAATTTTTTAATCTTTTGTTGACTTCCTCCTATGCAATTTGGTATATCACTGCAATACTGTATGTTGAAGTCGTGGCATCAAAAGGCTTACAGTGTGTTGGATGTGGATCAATTTCTGACAATTTGAACATTTCAAGATAATCAACCTTCTTATAGCATTCATACACCAGTGATTAAAATGTCTATGCTACTATGCTACTATCGATGCAATTGTTCTTTGCGTCTCACCTGAATCTGTAAAAGTCCATGTTAATGCGTTCTCGCAATTCCAAAGGTAGATTCTGAATGCGCTCTTCTAAATTATCCATGATGCGAGTCATTAGGTATTGTCGTCTCAACCGACCAAATGAATGTAGTGACAGCGCGGAGACCACTGATCATGTTCTTCTTAAGGTGAGTCTTTATGCTCCCATTCGTGGAGTTTCCCACTACAATGTAAACACTACTTTATATCTTTCTCCCATATTGACAAATCTGCTCTCGCTAAGGATTTCGGAGTAGGTCCTTCCATATATTTGGAGCATTTCCATTTGAACGTATGCAATCGACAGGTAAAATCCCAATAGTCTGGCAAAGTCGACTAGCTTGTGGTGACCAGAGTGTCTTCTGAGTGCATGGATGACATCCAAAGATGGGCATACGGATGGCATCAATTTCGATAGTGGATCGTGCTGCATTGCTCTGGTCACATGATGTATCATCAGTCTTTTCGCAGTGCAGAGCCTCACATTCGACTTAATTAAACTTGGAGTCGGTGAGTCCATCCCATGTTTTCTGTGTTGAATTCATCTTCTCGGTGGAGGTCTCTGCCAGAAATGGTCTTTCTTTCATTGCATATTTGTTTTTTATACTGAAGAACGGTACCCTTACGGCATCGTGTCGTAATCGGAACGTCGCACTAGTTTCTCATCGAACTGAATATAATTTTATATGGGAATTAGCTGTCGCGTAAGCAGCAATGATGATATTGCCAAACTCGTCTGGTGGAACAAACTCCATGACCTCGTCGTAATTTAATAAGATCAAATCTTCAGAAATGATTTCGACGTGTTTAAAACGTTTTCCTTTGTCATCGATGAGCTGTAAGTATTGCCTTGGATATACCAACTATTAGCATCAGACGTTGAGGCAGTGTTCCCTACAAACAAGTCTGCATGATTGTAGCAAGCGATCATCTTCCTTAGTCCTGTTCGTCGTGTTCTAAGGTGACGCCTTCTATGGTTGGGTACCGTTATTTGAATTTAACTTTTTCTTATGGAGTGTGACACCAGGAAGGATAGCCGCTGGCTTCTTTTTTCAATTTCAGATACTCGTTGACGTAGCCTGAAAAAATCTCTGGGGTCGAGTCGTCGTTCTTTTGGCATGGTTCTGTGGTAGGAAGGTGCCAAATTTCGTACACTTTTAACAATCGGTATCCACTATCGAGAGCATGGCATAATTCAACAATCATTCGCGTTCCTGTCAAAGTGCGTTCTTGGTTATCGTGACGACAAGGTTGCTGTTGATTATACATTTCGGGACACGTACGGCATAAAGGAAACATCGGTGTTCCTTGCCAATGATGTACGTCGGTAGAAGAAATTGACATTTGATCAAACCTTCGATGTCGTTGTGTTTTGTCAAAACTGAAGAGTCACTGGTAGGAAATAGAGCATATTTACACACCCAATGGTATAACCACTCACATCTCTAATATAACATTCCACCGATCTATATCGGTGAAGTGGGTGGCCAAAGAATCAACAGAGTCAGTCGTATCTGCGTGGAGAATCTGTGTTGACCGACAAGGGTGTTTAAAAGAGTTTTGGAAAATAGAGCTTTGTTTGGTTTGGTTTGGTCCGGTACAGCAACACAAGTAGGTTATTTAGTGCTATTAGGCCTATCACGGTAGATGATCGATGCTGGTCTGATAATAGAATTTAAACCCCCACCCTTTCATTCACAAGTGAGGCACACTAACCAGTGATCCACCACGTCTTCTTAGTACAAACTAGTATGAGATGGAGAAAGGTAAATATATATCATTTGTGTTAACAACTTAAGTTAACACACTACTCAAACTAACGATCCATTTCAGGACAACCCAGTATTTTAGAAAGAGAATAATAATCATTATGGCCAACATTTATATTTTGTTCTTTGTGTCTATGTCTTTTGTCTTTGTGTGTATTCACAACAAAACTTACATATCTACCTCCCTCCACTTTGTAATGTGTGATTGTGTGTGTATATATGTATTTGTTGCAGTTGTATATATGTCTGAAGTCATACTTTTGTCTATTTGATGTTTGCTTCACAAGATATATCAGTTTATTCCCAAAAAGAATATTCTGGTAAAAAGTATGAAATAATTTAGCACTATCACCCTAAGTTTGTTGTCAGTGAGAGTCCTCTAATATATTTCAAAATTGTTTCCATATTTATCCAATTTAATCAAATCAGATGTTTATTGAAGTAATGACATCGGTTTCTAACCCTATGAATTTCGCGCTGGCTTTCGCTCACGAGCGCATTGTTGAACTCTGTATGATTCACCTCCATCGCGATAGCGATCGCAACCGAGAGACAGAGATGAGGTAGTTTCTTCTATAGTCTTAAAAACATTGCTACAATATTTCGCCCTTGTTCAACCTTGTACGCATTCCATTGCTATCTACGCACTCACTGATGTTTTGAAAACATTAGATTTGCAAACTTTAAAATTTGCGGCATATGGATGGAAATAAAAAGAATTAACAACGTGACAACATATTGCACAACCAAACTTTGCTTTGACCCGAGAGTGAGGAAGAGAGAACAAACAGGGTTGACACAAAAAGTCGCTTATATTCTAAGTTAAGAAATGACAGCCGCATATGATGGAAATCATGCAGGAAACCCTCAGGAGTAGGAAATAAATGCTTGAGCAGAAGAAAAAATAATACAAATCTTCGATAAGCTTGTAAGCAAAAGTTTCGATGCACAGCAGCAATGTACTTAAGTTTTGCCGTTTATAAACTCAAACAGAAATTATCACAACCTTACAGTACACAACAAACTTAGCTTAACGCCAAATTCTGACCTAGTCTGACAGAGTGGCAAACTAGCTCTTGCCTCTCTTCACAAACAATGCATTCCCATCGGTAAAATTTCAATCATCATATTACATCTAGAGTGGAGGCCCCAGGTGACCGAGTGGCCTAAAACGCTCGCCTATATAGATCACTGGCATCTCACCTCTGTTCGCGTGGGTTAGAGTCTCAGGCTCGGCCAACTTAGGTATGTGAGAAAGCTTGCCAGGAGCTTCCCGTAGGTCGGTGGTTCGTCCTGGAGTTTTCCCCGGTTCGTCGTCGTCTATCAGATATACTGGCCGCCATGTGCTGAATAATGGCGATAAGCCCACAGCAACAACAACATCTAGGGCGACAAAACATTTGTAACAAAGTGAACCAAACTGACATTGAATAGTTTGCAACACACTTTCTGCCGATGTTTATCGAAGAGGCGATAGGTAAGCGGTAGTGAGTGAATTCTCAAGAGGCGTTGGAATCTTTGTCAATAAAGAATGAAACAAATTTGCGAAAACACGAAATAATTGTATCTATATTATAAATCTACACGAGGCGTGAAAGCTAGAACCCAGCTCTCCCCCTATTCGACTGTCGTCTCGCGTTTTTCTCTCGCATCAAAATCGGCAGAAGATTGAAAAATCCTACACATATCAATACAATAGACACCAACGGACTTACGCATAACTTTCTAACAACCATGATTTAAATCTAGTCTGGCGGATCAGCCTTTCTTTCCAGCATTACCCATCACAGTCTTTCTACTTCACTCCATCAGGCGGAAGTCACTACAGATACGACAAAAACAAAAACAGTATCACAAATTGTAAACTCCACTTGGCTCCATAAAACATTGACATCGGCTATGTTGTAACACTCTTATTGGATTTTAAAAGTAAGCCAATGCCTGTCCTTAAGTGTGTTTGGTTTTCTCTCCATCCTGTTTAATATATATAGAAAGCTATAATGCCCCCAGTGTTTAATTCCCATAGGGGTGCTGGTAAGTAGAGGTGGTTGCTGGTCAGTAAGAACGTGATCTTAAACCTATGGACATTTTCAGCATTCCCCATATGCTCAATAGTGCCGTAATAATTTTAAGCCTCTGGACTAATCTTAAATGTTTTGTATGTCTTTCACAACTAATATTTTAACCCAGACCCACACCCCACCCTCTACCCTTATATCTTGTGAGATGGTATATATGTGTGATAGTATGCTTGTGTGTGAGCTTCCTGCCCTTTTCTCTACTTTCACCCCATCTTTGGATAAGTGTGAGTGAGTGAGTGAGTGATGGCATTTTTATGTAAATCTCACACCACACGTGTGATGTCAATAAGTATGTAATAGTATTTCTGTCATCTAATTTGGTTTTGGATGTATGTAGGTGTAAGTGTGAAATGGTGTTTTGTCTACTCAAGGTATTACTCTTTCTTCCCGTGCCTCCTACTGTACATCCCTGGTTAGCAAGAGGGTTGTGCTTGGGTGCTGGTCAGTAGGTATTGTATTTTCAAACTTATGGACATTTTTAACATTACATTTCCCATAACCGACATAGGGCAATCTAATGTTGATTTTATGGACATTTTTAACGTTAAATTCCCCTTGTACACATATTCTCATTTTTGAACTCAGAACCAAAACGATAATCAAACTTATGGGTACAAAGGGAAATGTCATGTTAAGGACTAATCTTAAATTTTCCTAATATTCTAGTGTCATTCTAATGCTAAATCTATGGACTAATGTTAAATTCCCCTTGTACTCTCCACGTGACATCCTATACTACTTATATATACTGCGCGTTATAATAAGGATGACCTGTGGGTGGTCGTTTACGATGTCTTTAAAGCATTTGCTCGTGTTGGTCATCAATATCTAAAACACAAATTTAAGTGCTTTGGCATTGATAGCTCTTTTATTGATTGGTTTTCTGGGTACCTATTTAATAAACACCAAAGAGTTTGTGTAAATACTGCCGAATGCAGTCGCCAATGTGTAGCGGCTGGTGTACCACAGGTTTCTGCTTGAGGTCTGTTATTATTTATTGCGTATATTTATGACATTAGCGACAACCTCTTGAGTGTAACAGGACTCTTGCTGATGATACTCACTGGAATATTCAGCAAATGATACTTACGAAGCAGAATATGTACTGAATACAGATTTACAAACGATTGACGATTGGTCAAGGCAATGCTTGTTTGAGTTTAATCTAACCAAAATAGAGGTAATGTTATTCTCGCGTAAGTTAGAACCCGTTTTCCTTGAACTAAAATTCAAAAAGGAAATTCTGTCTTTTGTTGACTACTGCAAAATTCTTGTCATAACTGTTACTAGTCTTGGTAACTGAACCAAACATACTGATAAAAAATTGCAGTCGTCCTTATATATTATAAATGATCTGAAAATACTTAAATATAAATTTAGCCGTTGCTTTTAAATTAAATGAGACGAGGTATGACAGATGGTAGAGCATCAGACCCGAAGTCCCAAGATCGCGGTTCTGTACCCGCCTACACCAGCCCGGGTCGGTTGCATCAGTGTGCCCATTACCATAGCAAATAATGTGCTCAAAGTGCCGTTAAAACCAACCAGTCAAATGTCAATAATGCCTTTCCCAAGTAACACCTTTTTTGAATATTGAATTTCCCCAAAAGACATCGAAATGTTCAAGTTGATCATCTCTATAGACACTTCTTGAGCTGTCCGGCATACACTAATTGACTTCGGATCTCGGCACAAAAAACACGCGTGATCAGTTTGGGCGATTGCAGTTCAGTAAGATTTTAATTTTGGAGCTGAGACAGTCCCCCCCCCCCCAAAAAAAAAAAAACCATGTCCTTTTATGACTTTGGATTTAAAAATTACCCCTATTTCTATCCCTGCAGGTCATATACTAGAGTACACTCCTTGATCCCACCGCTACCTCGCCCCCAAGTATTATATATAGACCTACGCACATAGCACGTAAAGACCTACGCACCTACTGCCATATAGTGTGATAGTGCACTCCTTGACCCCACCACCCGCGGATATTATATTTAGACCTACACACAATTAAAGTGGATGGTTGTAGTGTCTGCCACCTGACAGTTGCATCAGTCATTCTGCTGTTTTAAAGGCGTAGCTAATACAACGTTATTCCAAGGAATAGTGTTGCTCTATAATGTCTGTACCTGACGTGGTTAAGGCAGGTCAAGTTTTGTCCAGTCGGCGGTATTGAAAGTAAGATTGTATACCTTGTTATCAACAATACTGTAGGAACAGACGATACAGTAAAATTAAATTGTTTTAGCAAATTACCTATAAAAAATTATAAGTTTCTTCTGTGCTGATGGAATAACATTATAGTGATTAAGTTGTGTACACCGTTTTGTATCATTTACTTATTAAGGCAGCACTAAACAGTTTTCTTTGCAGCCGTCGTCGGGCATGTATTCTCATTGTTGAAGCCGCCCGCTATCAAAATGCAGCTCCACAACCATCAGCATGTATACAATATCAAACTTGTCAAAGAATGGATAAACAGAATCAGTAAAAATTGACAAGGCAAATCTTGTTCTTTATTTGATTACCCCCTTTTGTGTCACACATTGAACCCATCTGCCCAGATGAAAAATCCCAAACACTCGCATTTTTCAACGCTTAAAATGAAGACAAAATCAGAGATATTGCATGTATAAGGAGGTGACATTTTCAAACAAGATATTATTTTATTCAAGAGGAAAGTGTACCATGAACAGACCGAATTCCGGAAAAATAATTCACCATGAAAAGTTCGCGAAAACGGATACGAAGAGCTAAGAGAAAATGCACAGCTGCTCATACACATCGCAATCCAAAACTTAATCTCAAAACCGGCTGACAATATGCGCTTCTGCACTAGAATTGTCCCCTTGTGCTTGCAACATTATTCACGCAACCGTGAGTAACAAGGGAAAAACATGGGGATAAAGTAAGGATGTCTCTAAAATAAAATATTTACCATTTGTATTACCCACGTATGGAAAACCTCAGCTGTCAATCATCCAAATATATGTGAGAAGAAAATAAGAAACACAATAAAGACCGTCAAAGTAGCCCACTGGATAAAATTTTTGTTATTTCAACGTAAAAGAAAGCATACTATTACATAAAGTGTACAGGAATACACAATTTTAAGCTGGTATCCATCAAATTTTGACTCAAAATAGTGAAATATTATACTTGTGCAATGTATGTCCTTTGAGCCAGGTGACGTTGATATTAATTTCGAATGGTAAAACTCTAATATGAATCTCAGACATCTGAAGTATAAATTGCGAAATTCTTATTTCTATATATTACCATTACTCACGTTTCAAGGGTGAAACTGTGTATTGGGCGTAATGAAAGTTGCATTTTTCTTAGACACAGTATATCTAATAAACTATTTTAATTCTTAAAAAATAATAATTATTATATTGCACTTTTAATAGCAGTCAATAATATTTTGGAATGGATTGCAATAGGTATTGTACTAGGTATTCGGGATATTTAAAAAAAAAAAAAAAAAAAAAAAAAAAAAATTGTTTAATCCTATATTTAAATAAGTTAGTACATAACAAGTGTTCAACAATTTTCGGAAATTTTGTATCGGAGAATTCCTCTTAAATACTGAATTCCACTGTTTCAATGAAAATTCCATTTGCAGTGTTTTCCTTTTTTATACGCTCGTCAACGGTCGATACTGCATTCCTAGAGTTTGTAAGCACAAAATGCTGAACCAGTGCTGAGCGCTGGAAGTTTAGCCACCCCGAATTTGCAATGTTAGTATGAGAATTTAGGTCACGGAGTCACAGCAAGTCTTGCATTTCATAGCACAAGATTCAATAAATTCCAACTTACAGCTCTTTAGAAAACTTTATTCCGAGCCATTTTTGATAATGCTTGACCATGCTCTAGTTCATTCTGATTGAGATTAGAGGTGGTTGCTGATCCGTATGAAAGCAAAGACATGATACTGATACAGCCGCTCTGTTGCAGCGTGATTATAATCACCTATATATTAGCCATGGTGACGATTAAATAGCTGCCTATTTTTAGATTATTAACACGCAGGCGCAAGAAAACAAAGCCGATTAATTACAATACTCGACTGCTAGATTGACATAAAATGTTTTGAAGGAATTTAAACTTTGTCCATGTAACCTAACCAGCAATAGCAAATTCGATACGTAATTAGACCTTGTGGTCCAGATTGTAGTTTGTAAATTTTAGGAACACTAATTGATTTACCTCCTTTTGTAAATGAAGTTAAACTCTGATTACGGTGTTGGCCATTATATGTCATATATATACTATTTATAGTTAGAATGTAATCAGTAAATCTACACTTCGTTAATGACCCAGTCATGATCATTTAGTCCTTTTAATGTAATGTTCCTCCTTTTTGATAAAACCAGCTGAGGTCATCAGTAAAAAATTTGATTTTAGGTAGTATGTACTTTTCTTTAAATGGCCCCTTCACATTGTTGCAGCATACCTAGATCCATCTTCGTTAGCCAAAGGTGGTTGATCTACTTCGGTAATCGCGGCAGCTAAGTGATTGGTGTTCTCCTTGGGAATTTTTGATATCATTGGAGTATCGTCGCAAAATATTTTCAAAAATGCGCATTCTCATCATAAAAGTGAAAATAGCAATACAATAAAAAATATGAAAATACTTATAGACACATAATATTCTTAATTTTCCAAAATTATATCATGTTTGCAAGCCAAAACGTATTACAGTCTTTGAATTTACATAATAGATATATTTTTTTCACTTTGCCATGTCCTACCACATTATAGTTAACAAGTCTCCATGGCAAAATCCTGCCGTGCTGATGGTTACATGGTAAGTGACTATATCTACCTCTGTGAGACAGCCCATTCCTCAACACACACTTGATCATATCCATTGTTTAAAAGGACCTTTCAGAGCCTGAAAAAATTGGAATAGAAAGCGTTTTAATAGACCGATAGATGTACGAAACGATACAAAACTACCTGATTCCTAATTCAGTGAACTATCAAGAACGAGTTATTCAAGAGTCAAGACAGTAACGTGTTTGTATATACTAATGACAGAATAACTAATGAAACATACATTCCTTTCATTATTAAAATAGATCAGTATATTTTGTTATGGTATTATTCCTTGAATGTCAGAGAAGTAAAATATTGTTCAAAAGTTTAAAGCCTTTTATGTATCTGCTGTAGACATAGTTAGCACTAGTGACTGACAGTTGGCGAAATAAATCAAACATAAATGAAGGAATAACTCAAAACTTTTTCTGAACATGTCTTTAAAAAAGGTAAAAGTTGAAGATAAAGTTATTCCTTTTCTTACTTTTATAGACAGATCAAGAAAACCCTTTAGGGCAGGACCCACTTAAGTTAAGATTTGTTTTCGTTTTATGTTGACCAAACTATGATTTATTTGCTCAGAGTATACTATGTAAATAAAAGAACAACTCATGGATGGGGTGCAATTTTCGTTCATGAAATTTTACTTGTTGCATACAATGACAACTATCACAATAACAACTAGAGCAACAGTAATAACTACTACTACTTGTACTACTACTATTACTACTACTACTACTTCTGTTGCTACTGCTACAACTATAAAAATGAAAAAAAAAACATTGTAATAGTGCAATAGGAATTTATATGCGATCCCACCACCACCTCACCTGTTGCGAAATAGATCTAAACCCAAAATTTGCAATATGGAAGATCTACATGCGATCCAACGAATTCCATACAAGGATTGGAAATATTCCATTCACTGTTGAACCATTCCATTAAATTCGTTTCTTAGAATCTTTCTTTTTCATCATAGGAGTAATACACTATCAGAATCAGAATCCACACATTCTGCATCTGATCTTCTTAGCCAGGTCAACATGGGGCAAGGTGGGTACAGGATAATTTTGCGTGTTTGTTTATGGTGGTTTGTGATTTGAGTGATACGGGTTGTAATTAGGTGTCCGAATGTTTATTTAATCGAATAATATGTTAAAGGTAATGTTTATTCGTAAAGCTTGCCATATGCGTTGTTTGGCTACAGAGGTATTTGGGTTAAAGAAGGACTTGTAATTACAATGTTTAAACTACCAATTGGAGACTTTGAAAGAGGGTGGGAACATTGTTATTGTGATGTTGTAAGGAGTTGATACAAGCAACGCTTGACCGAAAATCACTGAAAACAGTTTGGTACTGAGAATTCACCGACGTGCAAAAGATTCCATATCAGTATCTTAAGCGATAAGAGAGCTAGATACAGTTATGTCCCATAACAGTTCTGTCTCTAATTATCACAAGTGAGGCCGTCCACACTATTCACAGGGTGGGTTATCTAAAGAGATTTTTTATACGCTATCAGAATGTTGTATAGTGCAGTTTTATCTCTATTTAGGATAGTCAAATTCTCTCTGATTATTTTTTCCACCGGCATTTGTTTCTCTTGGTAAAAAAGAAAAAGCGAAAACTATTCACGATACCCACCTTCTTCTCCCAACTACAACAATGTGACCAACTTGCGCGGTTCTAATACTGGCCCTTTATTGATTCCATGCTAATTTTATTATACCGTCAGCATGTTCAGTGCCTCCCTTCCCTTCCCCAGTTTGTATGCAGCTTTTTCATTAACGCCTGCCATACGTTTTATTGTGTTGTCAAATAAGAATGTTTAAGCGTTATTTTAATATACTAGAGAATCTGAAAATTTCGTCGTCATGATAAATTTAAGCAATAATTACTCTTGTCCATATAGAGTCTATATAATCCTCTCATACATTGTCTGATATTGAAGTCACGTCCTAGTACAGCAAGCGAGATTTCTCGTCTCTCGCGCATTGAGGTAGGACAGTTAATCACCTACACGCTCGCTCCGCGTTGAAGCTCCATGGTGGAGGGGTAAATACCTTCAAATCACCACCATCATCGACATAAATAAGTGCATCTGTAGGTTCCGATAACGTGTGATATAAAAACAAAACCTGAAATTTAGATGTTTCATCTAATATATAGTATTAATAAAGTTCATACGCCATTGACATTATGTTAATGTTATCTAAAATTCGACTGGGACAGATTAAAATATGTCAGTTTATTTATAGCTGAAACCTTGTAGATAAATCAGTGCCACACCGTGCACACTCACTCTCAGTGAAAATCTGTAGTGCATGCTTGCTGGAATTATAACAATAAACCACGCCCACATTATTATTAACACCACCATGACTCCGTGGTGATCGGTAGTTGTGGCTCCAAGAGAAGCGTGGTGTTCAGAGCTATTCGCTGCGAAAAGCCGCTGCAGTTCCGTCAGAACATGCAGGGTGATGGTGGAGGATCTTATTTTAATTATGTCTATACTCACTCCGCCCTAAGAGCGAACTTACTTATGTATACATTTATTTAGAAGGTTTTATATTTCTAATTGTTTTGTTGCAATTCTTCCTTTGTCCGGATTTTAGTACTTACCTTAAATTGGCACTATATGGCCAATATTGTGCTATGGTGTTGTGAGTCTCTAATACAATCCATACATTTTTTTTATGAGTTACTGTTATTACCTATACTTCAATCCAGTAATTTGGGAATAAGAATAAACTACAATACTTTTCGATCAGTTTCAACTGTAATTTTATTATCATTTTTTAATTTAAAAAAGCAAAAAAATAATAAATAAAAAAATAAAATAAAATAACGTACAGCTGAATTTTTGTTTCTTGTTTAGAGCTATAGTCTGACTTTGTACACGCATGTACATAACAGTTTGTATTTCTGGACCATGAAAGATTCATGAACCATCAGTCTCACAAGGATTAAATAAGAATGCATTCTGGACAAGCATTTTATTTTTAGGGGAGCGTCAGGATAATATGTGACAAAAGTATCTACAATCATCCGGACAAGTTAAGTAGGATACACAATTCGTATTTGTGAATGAAATGGGTGGGCACAAAATATATATCCTGCTTCCCATTGTAAATATAATGGTTGCGCCCTATTGTACTGTGCATTATCAGTAGGTACATGATGTATGACCACTGTATGGCTTACACGCTATACAAATATCTCACAGCAAAGGAATAAATGCCAAAATAATGCTTCGTTTTACATTTTAGATTTATTAATGTGTATTTTGTTGAATTTACATATTTTAGGGAGTTTTACTAACTATTTCGTGTAAATCATTGAAAGATTTAGCACTCGCAAAAAGATGCAGAGCCTAAAATCTCACCTTGAGTTTTTCACAATTAACTAGTATTTTACGAGTATGCGAGCATTAAATTTGAGCCGTGGGGTCCTAAAGACCTCCTGCATCGAGTTTATGGGGCACTTTGATGACACTGTCTATTCCATTAGTTTTACTTATTACTTGCTGTTTACATCATCACAATTACGAATAATTACTTTAATTTCCTTTAAACTACGACATATTAGAAATGTTAGCTCCTAATCGACAACTTTGGGAGCTCTCATCTTTGGAAGAGCTCGAGCTCTCTCTCTCTCTCTTCCGAAATGGCCGTGCTGTATAAACATATCTAAGATGCATTGTTGGCACTGATGTAAGCCTCAAAGTAAACTAGTAACAAGAGACACCAGGCATGCATTATGGCAAGTTCGGTGCAAATCATGCTTTTCTGCAGGTATTAGCAGCTACTTCCCTTCCTTGACCAACAAATAAGACGTAGTTTTTGTGAGATTTTGGACAAATAGAGAGGCATGCTCTTATTAGGGCATGTGCAATTATTACATTGAATATGGAACAAATTATATTTTGTTAACAAGTGCGAAGCAATTTAAAAGAAAACACGTATAACAGTGACACTGCATGTGTAGGCACATTTATTTAAATTATAGAAATTTATCAATGAAATATGAACTTATGATAACAATTGTCCAATAAATCAGCATCAAATAGAACTTTTAGTATGAATCTACTGCCGTAGTGTAAAGAAATTTCAAGTAAATGTTCGTAATTGTGATGATGTAATAAACAAAATAACATGTCAATAATGGAATAGGCAGTACCATCAAAAAGCCCCATAAAAGCGATCCAGGTCTTTAGGGCCCCATGGCTTGAATTTAACATTCGCATACTCGCAAAATGCAAGGTAATTGTGCAAAATGCAAGTTGAGATTCAAAGCTATTGCATTGTTTTTGCGAGTGCTACATTTTACAAAGATATGCAGCGAATCGTTAGTAAAACTCCATTAAGTATGTAAGCTTAGCAAAATACACATGCATAATTCCGAAACATAAAACGAAGCCTGCTTTGACATTGATTCCTTTACCGTGATATAAGCTGTTGATTAGCATGTAGCCTAATATTGTGGCCATACAATATTTTCTGATGATACCCAGTGGAATAGTTCGCAACCATAATATTATCAAGGGTAAGCAGGATATCTCTTCTGCACCCAATCATTTCATTCACAAATACAGAAATATTTCTTTGATATTATCTTCATTTAGGTAAAATCGATTCTAATACGGCTGATTGCAGATAATTGTGTCACATGTTATCCTGACTATCCCCTAAAATGGTTGTCCCTAATACATTCTTGCTCAATCCTATATAATACTAGGGCACAACCATGACATTGTCCAAGGGAGATTTATCTTTCCTGCTTTCTGCCACATTATTCACAAATAATGAAATAATTAACTGATATTATTTACATTGTTAGGTAATTTATTTTACTATGTCCCCTCTAATATTTACTCTGCTAGTATTTTTTGTAGGACGGCCAATCAAGGATAGTTGTCTTTGTATTATCATGTCTGCACCGTAAAACAAAATGGTTGTCCCTAATATGCTCTTGTTCAATCTAGCGAGTTTGATTGTTTGTGAACCACATAAAATGATAAAACGTTTGACCGTACTAATTGTGAGCGTACAGCAGTTTGGTTTTACGAAGTTTCAGCAGTTATGATTTAATAGTTCTAAGAAATTCCAGTCTTTCACAAGTCTTGGGGGAAACCTCTATTCGTTTGAGCAATGGGTATCTTGTATGTGATTTCTACAAGTTCTTTCTTATTTCGTCACATTCTAGATGGGGAGTTTTGCAGTGTTTGTTAAAAACCTTTGTTAAATTTCATTAATCTTTTCTCCAATTGGAATCCACGTTGGTTTAAGGTCTTCCAATACAACCTTTTAAATATGGATGTCTAACATAACGGTGTGTAGTAATATTTGGATGCAACAAATCTGGCTGTTCGCTTTTGGATTTATCAAGTTCTTGGGAGTGGGGTGGGGAGAGGGGTCGAACTGTACAAATATATTTAAAATGAGGTCTTACTAAACCTTTGAAAGCAAAGTCTTAAGCATATTGTGGGTAAGATGACAAGTTATGCCTTAATAGGCTGAACGTAATTCTGCCTTTGAAAGTATCATAGTTTCTTCTTACTCCAAAACCCCTGGCGTACAGTATCGATTACTGGTAATAAACGTAACTGATACAGAAATAAAAAGTTGCCAGTATAAATAGGATTTTGCAAGTTGATATTTTCTCCACTAGCAAAAAATGCATGTACTAAATAAAGTTTCTTTCGAGCCCTGGTTTATGATATGGTCGCTGTATGCTTGTTATGATGAGATTAACTTCATGAAACTTAGCTAAAAATAATTGTTTATTGCACGGTATGGGTATTATGTCAAATACCGTATTTTTAATTTGGTCATTTTGAAGCCAACCCTTTTCTTTGGTATATAAGCAGCTTGATTATTTAATTTTCTTGTGCATTCTTTATGCTTGATTTGTTGAACTATTACACCTGTTGTAGTATTAGATGAAGAGGTGAAGTTGTCATTATTATCATTATCAGATGCCGAGGTAAAGTTCTCATTATTGTCATCATTAATTTCAATTCAGCCATTTCCTAAGAACTCTAAATTTGAATTTATAACAGACCGTCAGTCGTTGCCACCTTCAGTGACTTAAGTATTCAGCGTGAAAAAGTGAGACACTCTTATGATTTTCTTGCTTATAGCTTTATAAAAGCACAAAGTAATCTTGATCGATGACAAGTTTGTCGCATTTGCCGAGTTATAAAATCTTGCATTTTGATTATTTAGCGGACTTGTATAATAGCTGGAACAAAGAGCGCACGATAGCAAACAATATAGATGGCTACTTGTTGGTGCATTTTGCGACACGTTGCCAATGTTTATGTGTACCCTTTCAAAGTTTCAGGCTTAAAAAGAAACACACCCAATGGCACAGCCAGGAGAAAACGCTGTATATTGTTCTTTCATAAAGGGAGCTAAAGAGGCTCAGTTGGTTGACCATTAGACTCGCAATCCAAGGATCACGGGTTCTATACCTGCCCAGGCCAGACCAGATCGGCTGCCTCCGTGTGTCCTTTGGAAAGGAACTTAGCTCCCATTTCCTCGGCATGATATAGCCAATAGCGTGCTAATAGTGCTGTTAAAACCAACAAAAACAAAACAAAATTATTCATCGCATACTTGAATCATGATGCCAGGAAACTGGCTATAAGTTCACCATTTCACAAGCAACTGTATACAGCCAACCCCAATCAGAATGGAATCAAGATCTACTTATCAAAAAGTAAAATGACAAACACACATACAAAGTCATATTCTGTTGACCTGTTGATTCAACAATCTAATTACAATTTTCAACCCGCTGAAAATGAAAAATGTCATTCGGAACATATTAGTGCTTACAATAAATCTCCCTAAATGAAATGCAATGCTGTGTTTTATAGGCTATTGCAAAAAAGTGCTCAGGGAATTCCAGTGGTCACCAAAATAGTAACTTTAATTAGTACCTGCCAGATCTCCGTAAGTTTGGATTTTAATCAGATTGCGGCTAACCCAGAATTAACTCGGGTTGGCTTTGAAAGCACGGAAAACACGTGATCCCACTGTTTAAATATTCAGTACCAAAATAGTTTTGTCTTTGTTTCCTCAAATTTTGATTCAATTTTATTTAAAGAAATGTTTTCTTCTAGGTGATTTTTTCAGCCAGTCCCTTCAGGTTGATGTACTGTCTGTGTATTTCATCGTGATCGGTAGGGAAGAATATTCAGGGACTTGCTACTTTCATTTTCTTAATAGTGCATACATCTGCACCTCGTGAACAATCGAAGTCGGAAGACCATGGTTATTTGTATTTCAATCCGTAAAAAAACAAACAATAGCTTCAAGCATTGTGAGTATTTACATGACCTAATAAAGAAACTTAAAACTATTGTTTTTGTACAGTGAGTCAGTGGATGCCTCACAATTATAGGGTAAACAAACTCTGTATATCGATAGAATAGGCGGCTATCAACTTTTAGACCCAAACAATTGAAATACAATGTAAATATCTCTGTTTCTTTAAAGCGAAACAAATGACAACATTGTATTGGACGCTTTTATAAGTTGCAAATCCAGTCCCCATGCTTAATGATCAAACAGTCTCATATGTATGGTTATGTATATTTATCCTTTAACGAGTGATGCATTACCATCCAAGCGTGAGCGGGGGACAGGTCATGATTCATGCTTCAAAATGAAAATGCCGAATTTCATTGGCGTGCTCAAGGTTGTCTCAGGTAGATTAGGTAAAATGTTTTGAAAAGCCTGACAGGCAGCTGACTTAGACTTATGGAAGGGGTCTGATATAGATTTAGAGGTGCCCCGGGCATTGGGCTATCCTAACGTTTGAGCACTGCACAAATACAATGTATATTTGCTTTATTTGAATTTCAGCATCTGTTTAAAGTAAGAATAGGGGGAAGTATGCACAAACAATTGTCCAAGTGGAAATTTGCATTATAATTACTCACCATGGTCAATAAGCACGCATATACAGGTAGCGTAAATAGTGCTTGATACTGATCTTATTAAGGTTGTGAGATGTCAATGAAGCATGAAATATAAGCCACCGTGACCACTTTTGAAATGATGGTGTCAAGCATACAATGGACTGTCACAAAAGGTGTATGATCCCACAAAGTTACATTGCTTGAGAAAAACTAGCTTTAACGTGTAGTTTTATCACATCAATTGCTGCATAAAATACAGGTCACAATGATCTGCTTGTCATGTGATTATGAAGTTGGTATTGGTATACAGAGGAGCTGTGCTTTAGCATTTGCATTGCAGATAAAACATTTCATTTTATAAGATCACTTATTTCTGTCATGTAAAGGACTTATGAGCGCAAGCTGTGCTGTATGCTCTTTTTTCCCGCTTTGCTTGAAGTAAGAGATAGCCTGGCCTTGAAAAATGTCTCTTGTGCATGCAGGATACGTGACTTGAAAGTTTTAACATCTTGCACACTCTCAGTTTAAAATGTTATTCAATCTTGCACCCATTCAGTCAGGCAAACACTGAAAGACATTCCTGTCATACAAATCTCTCAAATTCATGCTGGATAAGTGAATACAAAGTTTAAACATTCTGCACAACTTATATGTAGAATCTAATTTAAAATTACACTTGGCCAGTCAGGTAAGCATTTGGAAAAATGACACTCTCATCCACCGATATCATACTCCAAAAATATCAACAGATGAATGGAATTTTTGGGAGTTTAGTTACATACAAATGTTTGCCATAGTTCATCCGCAATACCATGGTTTTATATCCTGGTTTATGTGGCAGATTCTTATAATTCTACATTTTTCTTGACAGTTGAAGGTGTTTCAATGTCTATTACTCCATCATCCATGGTAATAGGTTCCAGTTCAGAAAATCATGTGACGATGTTAGAATTGCGGTGTTCTAGTAATGGAAACAGCAACAATGGTATATATAGCCTTCAAATCTTGAGAAGAAGATTTACAGAAACAGAATATACCGGGATTGCAATACTAGATTTGCTAGAAGGTATTAAACAATATCCAAACATGCCAGCGGACAAACTGACAAAATCACCAAATATCACCGGGAGTCTTGCTGGAACATCAGGTACATTGACAGTGACCATGAATGGAGAAGGTCTAACCTGTAATGATCAAGCAGAGTTCAAATGTGAGATGAGCTACAAAATTGCAGGCGTGACTGGTACTCAGATTGCTACAGCAAGTAATAACTTTACAGTTATAAGTAAGTACAGTATTGTGGCTTAAACCTTTTTGTTTCATGGTAAATTTGCATAGTATTTTTTCATTTTGAAACACCTTATTTTAGCACTGCCATTTATATGCTGCCATAACTGTACTTAAAGTTAAAGATGCAGTAGCTATTAGAAAATCAAAGTGATGTCTGGTAGATTGTAATGTAGATGGCGTCAGTTTCACCTACAGTCAAACCCTGCCCTTAGCAGACACCTCTAGGAAGTAAGTAAAATGGTCTCTAAAGACAGGTGGATGCTTAATGGAGGCTTCATTCAATAATAATTCTGTTTAAGAGACTTTGAAAGGTATCTGTTTATGTCCTGTGATTTCTTAATAAAGATGACCTTTAAAACAGGAGTGGCTCTGCAATAGTACTTTGATACATGTATATTCATGTACAAAATAGCTCAGCCTATTGCTAGCGCACCTCTGGAAAATAGAGGAGAACTATTGTGCTAACCCCGTGCTCGGTACATATGACATCATATATACATATTTATAGCCTTACTGTATTTCAACAATCCTTTTATTTTTCTTGGTTCTTGGCAACAGTTTTTATTGGGTTTGTCGTTTTCTTATCTTGCCATCTGTGTCCGGGTATTATTCTTGACTTACTAATTCCACCTTTTATCCACTCGCATTCATTAGGAATATGGAAGTTGGTTGGCTGGTTGGTTTAATGTCACTTTTAACATGTTATTTTAGCATGCCGAGGAAATGAGAGCTAAGGACACAATGAGGCAGCCGGAGTACACGATTCTTTTTACTATATATTTTCAACATTTACCTTTCAGTACTAGAATTTCCAGTGTGTCTAAATCCCAATAAATCATATGCTAGTCAAAAGTATGTTCCTAGACAAACTTCTAGTTAAATTCTTGTCATAGGTTATCCCGTATTTGTTGAGAGGCTGAACTGTAAAAAAGCAACATGCCATGGGTCACATATTTCACTTCCGGGACTCACTGTGCGCTGTAACCAAAACACACACAAACAATCAAACCATAATTATCATGTTCTATAGAATACACAACTTCCTTTAAATCATTACCAATAATGCCCACATCCAAGCCAAGGATCACCACCAAAAAGAGAAGAGAAATACTCTAAAAATAGATAGATACCACATTCATGGGTATTGATGCAGAAGTAATAATTGTGATCTGAGTCCAGCCGACCCGGGTTAATCTGGGCGGGTATCGAACCCGCAGTCAATTGATTACGAGTTGGACTCTCTACCAACTAAGTTGTCGTGGCTCCATAGCACAAAAATTGCACTGTATCGGTTCAAAACATGTATATATCGTATACTATCAAAGTCTTGAGCTTTATAATCTCACATCTAAATAGGAAATTATTTCAAATGTAGCTAGGATTAGATATACATCTTGTTATACTGATATGTCCAACATACATCACGATTCAGTTGTAGCGGTGTCATGCCGCCCAATGTATAGACTCAAATAACACCATACACGAATCCAGGCAAGCATGTTGTATAATAAGCTGTGTTTATGTGAGGTAATGACCTTAGATTTGTATGGATTACATTGACAGCTTTTAGAAGGTAACTGCCTATGTCACATAGATTCATCCAAGTTGTATTGATTTTATTTTGTGGCAGGGTTTGAAGGTATTGATAAATTATCATGCATTAAATTACCTGAAACCGAGTAACTATATACAAAAGTTCGTGTAGTTATCATGTCATAATCAACAATAGTAATTATAGGTAAAAAAATTGCACATTTGACACAATTGAGCATATCTATCTCTCTCTTTCTCTCTCTCGTAGATGCAGACACACAAATACACACGAAAAGAAGCAGACATCGCACTCACGCGATGTGTGTGTGTGTGTGTGTGTGTAACCAAATAGTGCTATGATACAAAATACAGGATTTTTTTAAAAGTTCATCTTCTATTGAGTGGCTAACACGAGACAGGTTATTGCACCCATCACCTTGACTGTATGCACTAAGCCCCAAACCATCTCGAATAAGCGTACATCCCTAAAAAAGGATGGAACATTAGCATCGATATAGGTATTCGTACGTAGCAGACGCACTCCATTCATACGTCTCCTAAATTTTACTGGATCTTTGAACAGGTTTTAATACAACGATATGACGTAAAGATTTATGACATTTCATATCGTACCCTATCTTTCACTGAAGATCACCACAAACAAATGTTGCCAAGTCCCGCAGGTCGTACACGAGTCTCTTGTATTCTCGTATCGCAGGTTGTATGGTTATGCACGAGTATGTTGTGTTATCTTATCGCAGATTGTATTATTACACACGAGTTTGTTGTTTTCTCTTATTGCAGGTTGTGTTATTACACACGAGTCTGTTGTGTTCTTTTAGCACAGAGTTCAGTGTTACACAAACTGCAGAGATAACCGTATTTAAGTTAGTGCATGATTAGAATTATTAGACAAGGTAGCTAAATGAAGCTGAAATAAACTTAGTAGTATATTGTACCCTGATAAGACTAAACGAGACTTTACGTATGTACACATGCTTTCTGTCTGCGCGTCCTATCCAACCACTTGTTGCTAGTGACATATGTGACAACAACACCGCAAACAGTTACTTATACTGTATCCTAATATCATTTATATCGACTTTTATTCTTATAACAGTTAGGAGAACTCCACACTTGTTAATTTTCTGACTGAAAAACTGACATTTAACAATAGCACGCATCACGTATAGTACTTAAAAATATGTATGATAAAAGGGATATATCAGGCTTGTAGGTTATTTATAATTTCAAATTTCCTTGTATGTGTAGACTGACTGAGTTTGACAATACAGACGTAGTTGCAGTAATACGGTATTGATTTCCTTAACTCAAATTCACTCAGCCCAAGTTTCCGTTTTGACATCCTTAATTGATGAAAAACATACGTTGCACTTCAGATTTGCAAACTCGTTTGTAAATCTACTCTTTCTGCTAATAGATTCATCATATGTTTATGCTACATGAAAACAATGAATACCCGCACCATGTGAATCAAAACTTGCTAATTCACTATTACAATTTCATCTACAACAACTTGAGCTACTGACTTTGCTGCAGAAGCAACAACAGCTGCCTCTACTCATACCCCTCATCCTATTACTGGCACTATTGCCACTATAGGTTTATGTTTGGTCATGTTATTGTTTATAATTTGTACCCTGTGTCAGACACAAAAAAAGGAATTGCTATGCAGAATTTTGTTTTGAAATGTAACCTTGCTTTAGACACATCTTAAAGTCATATTACCGACTGTCAGAACATCCATTGTATCACTTGTGTAATGAGTATCCCCACCCCCACACACCCCTGACCATCACTTCTACCCCTTTTTGGAAGCCAAAACATTCATAATGTACTTCAAGAGGGGAGTAGATGGATTGGGGGTAGAGGTGGTGATTAAAACTTTGTTAACTATTCATACATATATAATTTGAAGACAAATCTTGAATAAATGAAATAATTCAACTACATGGAAATTCCCTTGCAAATAAATATAAACAAAAAGAGGAGCAAGATAAATTAATATAAATATTCTGCCTGTCGCTCAATCCTTGATTCATTGATGTCACTGCAAAATATTGGCATATCTTATGATGATGATGATGATGATGATGATGATGATGATGATGATGATGATGATGATGATTTGTAATCGTGGGAGTTCAAACCAATTAGGCGCAACGTCTAACATTTTCAAATTTTGCTTCCATTAGATATAGTCATGTAAACATTTATAAATTGAACGCTTTATTTTGTTTTTATTCTTTGTCTTGATTATCTGTTTTGTAATTGCCTTCGACAAAGATTAATGGGAGTCGAAGGCGCTTGGGCTAGTTAATATATGTATATATGTGTGCACGTATATATAAATATGTGTGTGTTTTTACTTTTTATTTTGACAGGTCAGAGTACGTGAGGAGAGAGAGAGAGAGAGAGAGAGAGAGAGAGAGAGAGAGAGAGAGAGAGAAAGAGAGAGAGAGAGAGTATTTGTATTACTTGATTCAATGTAAAAATACATCTAAATGGACGGGAGGAATTTAAATTACTGTAATTTTATTTCAGTTATGTTTCGTAAAATATTTAATCCTACATAAAAAATAAGTTTTGCATAAGTTCTTGACATTTCTGGACATTTGAATTGATCTGATTAGTATATATTAAAATAATTTATTCATTTTTATACCACTTTCCTAAGAATATTCCTTTATTATTTGTTTGCTTGTTTGTCGTTTTGTTATTGTGGTTTTTTATGTGACTTATCATGCATAACTAATTGTCCATTGACGTAATGAACTTCAGTCCAAGCACCACTAGTGTCAGGCCTGCATTTACGTCTAATATTCAAATGCGTCATGCCTCATTTTGAGGTATTAACCTACCAGATTTACTCACCCAGATCTTTTTTGTCGATATTAAAATATATTTTTCCAATCCGGTAGATAATTTAAACCAGCGAACCTTTTATGTGCTGGAATTTGTAACATATTTGTTTGGGGCCAGCGTTGTTAAAAGCGCTTGTGACAAAAGGAATTGCAGATCATTTTTTGGAGGTATTACAGAATACCCGTTTTTAATATACAGTGTGGCTAAAAATTCGTGTTGTAAGTTAAAGTGTCTAAAACTTATAGAACAGACCATTTATTCTTGAACATTAAAAACAAATTCTTCCCAACTGGCTAAAAATATCTGGCGAGAAAGCGCTAAACCTATTTTAGTCGGATCCTTTTCCTGGGTGAATTTGTTGCTTTCATATAATTTTACTTTAAAATGGCCATCATATTCTTTCCTCGAGACCTCCTGCAAATGAATAGTTTTCTCGCAAATACCATTTCAAGATATCGAGGATTATGGTAAATTTGGAAGCCTGCTGTAATAATTAAATGATAAAAATCGTCCACAAATGAATACCCCTCCTCTGGAATGTTTCTGATATATGTGATAAGTATGTTGACCCAATCAGCGACATTAATTCTTTTAAATATGGCGGTTTTTATTCCACCACAGAGATGCTGGTTCTGTAGCTTGTAAAATTATTAGTTGTCTGTGACCTAAAAACAGTTTAACACTGCTGTGTTTGACGAAATATACTTCCATTTTTCAGATTCCCCTTCTGGTGGAGACAGATTGAATGGCTCTAATTCAACGAGGGCAGGTTAGCCACCAATTTATGACACCAACGTTAGCTACACATGTATGCAGTCGAATGTATCCCCTTGTAACAAATATTCTACCGTAAATTATGCATATGGGAGTGATTATAAATTCATTGTTCATATTAGATTGCGCTTGGTGAATATATATTTTTTTTGTAGAGATGCAAATAATAATAGACGATATTTTGAGGCAAATTCTCAAACAGTAGAAGTTAGCTTATTGTGAGGATGTATAGTCCCTCATACTTACATCCACGAGAAAAATATTTTATCTAGATTAGAATGGCTAATTTATTTAAAGCTGCGATGGCGACGTCAATAATGATTTATTCCAGTGTTGAAAAATTAAAATAAAAAATGCAAACTAAAAATACCATAAGGGACATTATTTTGCCCTGTAGAGAGGACTTGATTTTCGTTATTATTGAGATGCATAGTATTAAAACTGACACTGTTTGAAAGTTCAAGACATTTATACTCTTTTTGTCTTCAACGTGAACTGTCCAATTAGCAGTTTATGGAATAATATTTGTCCTTTTTTCTTCTTTGTTTCAGTTCTGGTGGTCATCTTGTCCTTGTACCAGTCCATATATCGCAGATTTGCAGATGATTAGCGTAGTTATATATGGCTGCCGATGCCATTGAGTCTTCGTTCAAATGAGAAACAAAGAATCTAGAGTCAATTATATATGTACAAGTTTCTCATATTGGCTATCATGAGGTTCATGCTAGTTCATTTCGCTTTGAAAATTTTTCATAATATCATTCATCATTTGCTCCAAATTCGCTTTTGCAATTAGAATAATATATGTATTCAAACAAAAGACATTCCATGTACATGCATCTGATCTCTAAATGTTCTGTGTCAATGAGTGATTTATACTGCAAAAGCTCTGATTAAATTGTACCTGTGACTATTATGCTTTTCATCTAGACTTTTCTATAATGTTTTGATTCAGTGACTGAACCAGAGAGAGAGAGAGAGAGAGAGAGAGAGAGAGAGAGAGAGAGAGAGAGAGAGAGAGAGAGAGAGAGAGAGAGAGAGAGAGTATGTCAAAGCTTGTAAATTACCGTCGTGAAAGCTAAATGCATGTATTTACTTCCCATCTAATTCACGAATGATCAATGTTGACTCGCCATTTTAGAGGGGTGTAATACGTATAGTTTGGAGAAGTGATTTCGGCTTCGAAGTATAGTTGTAGAATCAATTTGAGATACCCAAACTAACCTGCTCTCTCGGCCTCCCTGACATTAGGTAAACTGTTCTCTCGCCATTGGTAACGATGTTCGAGATAGTCCAACCGGCATACTCTCGAGTGGACCATTACTTGAACTGTGCACGTACCCTTGTGTAAAGTAGGTAAGACTTAACACCTGTGCCAGATGAATGATTGGGCCGTACCAGTCCCCAAACATCGGAACACTGCGATGGACCTGAATTTACTTGAATAAGAATACAAAGGGCAAAATTAAGCAAACAGCTCGAGAATACACAATTCTTCCAGTTATTCCAGTCCTTACAGCTGATGAAGACAATCAATGCCTGTATTATCTAATATATTGATACAAAATGTATTCTGATGTCACCAATTACGGGATAAAAATCCAAGTAACTAAGTGATGAATTATTGATACTACAGAAAGTGTACAGTACTTTATATTCTCTGTATAGGGTGCCTTGAGATGTTATGGATTCTTGCATCTTGATGAGTGTTCGGTAATCCGCGACTGAAGGTTTGGTTTGGTTTTGTGGGGTTTACCGCCATTTTGCAGCACATAATAAGATATACATATATTTGGTGAAAGAAGAACCCAATAAGACCACAGGAAGAACCACCCATCTAAGGGAAGTTGCTGGCATACTATCTCACATACCCACGCTGATCGAGCCGAGACTCGAACTCACGTGGACAGAGGTGAGATGTATGAGTGATCTGTAAAGGCGAGCGCTTTAGCCCACTCGGTCTCATGGGCCCCCAACCCGCCACTAAAACAGAGATAGACTCAACATCATTTCCGTATTAATTAGGCAGGCATTCAAATTACACATTTTTTTCATATAAATGGAATTTAAAATCACGAGTCATTAAGATTGCTTCTCAATGATTCTACACACATTGAACCAATCCAAACAAAGTTGTAGGTGTACCTTTGAGGTTTGATGGTTATAATCCTTAGAAAAAATTGTTGTATTTGCCATAATATTTCGAACCCTAAGAAACAATGAAAAATCCCCTCCAATATTTTCACTTTCATTAAAGGTGATTGTGTATTAGCAATAAGCGTATATAATCAAAGGCAAAACACAAAATTGCCATCACACAATGTTTATTAGGCAAAGATATTCTCCTCAAACCCTAACCGATGGGAGTGAAAAGACCACAGTGCTGCCTTGGTTTTGGACGAAAGCAGATCTGCTGAATGCCTCCTGAAACAGTATTATGACCTTTCAGTGTCAACCCGGTGATCTGAGTTCACATGCAGACCGCACCTGACATACCACAGAGAGAGGACAGGACTCGATGTTCTCAATCTGAAATGTACTAACTAAACTGCCCCCTTGGCTTCCCTGATTTTTCATGGTCTGTCATATAGACCTTGGATTCGTACCAGTTCCCTAAGATACTGCCACAGGAGCAATCTATAACCTTTCCTCCCACTCACATGGGTATAAGATCCATGTAGTATAGGTACAAGTAACCGGCATTAAGTATGCATTAAATAGTAATATGTATGCTGATGACCATAAATATAAAGTGCGTATTAAATATCCATTAATTGTAGAAAACTGCAGTCATGTAATATTAGTCAGTTTCTTTACCATACACGAGCACTTTAATTGCAGGAAGGTATTTCTGTGTGCACAACAATAGAAATGGCAATAAACTTGCACCTTCTTTTATACCAACATTACACAAGAAAAGTTTGGACAAATTACAGTGATACAAAGCATAAGAATAGATTGATCTATACAAATTCATATATAATCCACACATTTTCCCTTATTCACAATTGGATAAGCTGGTATTATCAGTTTTATCTTAACAAATAATTAACCTTTTGGAAAACAATGTTGTTTATTGAATTGAGCTTTAATGTATATCCCGTAGGCTTTATCGCATTATTGAGCCTATTATTTCGAAATTACACAAAAAACTTAGACCATGCAAATTTCCTTTTCGCGTATTATGACTACATACCATTTTGACCATTTGCTTAGAAAAAAAATCTTTGTAAAAGTAGCATTGAAATGTATGCCTAGGAATGATAACATTATATAGTTTTCAACAGATAAAAAGTTAATTAATGAAATTATGCATTTTTACAATGCAGTCTAGTTTGACCCCAAGATCAATAGGCTTCTTTCGTACTCCAATTGCAAGCCATCCACAAAGTCTGGCCCAGATTTGTGATGTTATTGTGCGGAAACTATTTCTTCCTTAGTTAGACTGACCTTGTCTTTTGTTCTTTTGTACTTTTGACCACAAATTCGACACGTTTATTCCACACCAGAAAATAAAGTTATCCGCAAAGTTTTGGTCCAGGTCTGATGTAAAACTAATGTTATTTAAGTCACAAGGATCTTGATTGGTGATCCTGTAATCGATAGACTTCTTTCGTACCCCAAGTGAAAGCCATTAAGAAATGTTTAGTAATGACAGATGAAGGAGAACTAGAGTTACTGTGCAGATAGAAAGTAGGAAAATGCCGATGGATAAAAAAACATACCTACCATGCACATTTATGTATGTCCTGAATTGTTTTTGAATAACCATTCCAACAAATTAGTCAGGATGGGTGGACAGACAGAAACAAATCATGATGCTCTCACTGCATGTACAGCTACATGTAGGCATATGTTTTTTAAGATATCATCTTATTTCCAGATTTAACGTGCTAAAAGCTTGAGGATAGGCAAATCTTAATATGATACTCACAAACTGTATCAATTTTCATCAAAAGTGGTCACTAAAACTGGATCTATTCTTCAGCTGAAGATTGAAGAGGATTTTCACCTCCAATCAAAGGAAAGGGGAGGGGGATATTCTGATTAAAGGAGGAATTTCACGGAGAAATACAGGCCGGGCTTGAAAATAAGCTTTTTTTAATTTTGTTTTTGTTTTCATTTGTATTATGTAGCATGAATTTGCAATTGCGCGTCATAAAAGAGAACCTGCCTAAAAGGGCATAACATTAATATTTTATTTTTAATTCTGAAGAAATACTAATATTAAAAAAATGCAGATAATATAAATAATTCAATATTTGTATTTATTGATTGAATCTTAAGTAGCTTCAGTAACTGTATTTTACCATACACGTTACATGCATTATGTATATTTTTTTTACTGGTACTTTAGTATTTATAGTCTCTTCATTATGGAATATTTTTACAACATTCAACGATTGCTTTTATTACTCCTGGACAGGACATTTCTGTGTTGCAATCTGCCAGTTCTGTAAATTTAATACATGCTATGTGAGGGGTTTTACGTCATTTCTCAATCAAGCATAATACTATATGGTACTCATGTCCATTCGAACATTTGGTACCAGTCTTGACATTATGCTAACTGAATTAACTATTTTTTTTATAAAATGTTGTACTTCCAATCGACTACAACGGTAATTTATTAAAAACAAAGATCCCTTTTTATTTTACCAAAACTATTCAACATATTATATTTGCAAGTGGTTTTTTTTAATTCTTTTTGATAAAAAGCCAATGTGAATGGTCTATATTAAAATGTGGCCCAAATTAAGAGACTATTCAAAATCAAATCTCACCAGGGCCTATTTTTCCGTATTCAGATTTTGCAAAACTTCACAAACTTTGGATATAGTTTTGGAATATTCAATGAAATACATTTTGGGCAGTAGCAGATATTTTATTTGTCTAAGAAAACTGTCAACTTATCCATAGTTGTCAGACAATTCATTTTTTTATCTGATAAATGCTGTTTATGTGTGAAATTTCACTATAACCCAGCTTTTTCATTTGAAAACTAATGTAGAGTCTTTGGCCTCCAGTTATGTCTAATAGTCAATATACCCAAATATACTGTTAGCGAATTAACAAAATTAACTCACATAAACGTTAAACTGAAATGGACCCAAATCATTTCATAAAAAAAGAAAGACCAGTATTGGTGCTCCTAATGGACGGGTGGGTGGTGTATAATTCTTTATTACAATAATACAATCTGCCGTCAATACTTTTCACTTTTTTCTCTTCATTATAATTTTACGCAAGTGAAATTTTGTTGACGTGTTTTAAAATTGGACATAGACGTGATTCTTAACAGATATATTACGTTTATTTGGTATCACCTATTATAATTCCTGATTCCATGAGTAGATGTAAAAGGGACGTTGGCATCACTTTTTGCAGCATAGATGGTAGAAGGCCATGTTTGACCCCCAAACCCCCTGGGGGTTTTACTTCACTTTGCATCACATTTTACTTGATCACAGAGCTGCAACGTTTTTAATAGACCCCGGGAATTATTGGCGGGTCACTTTTAACTCTCTCAACGTCTTTGGATGGGACCGCGCTCTTTTTCCTATAGGCGTCTCCGAAAAGGTGCTGGACAAGACTGTCAACCTGTTACTGCTTACTCAAGACGAAAAGCAGCACTAAGTATTGATCTAACATCTTTGGCGGATGGTGTACAGCAGTAAGGTATACTTTAAGCACCTCTTTCATCAGATGTCAGTACCATACGATATTGATGCTGACCTCGAGTCCATTAACGTGCCTGTGAAGAGGGAACAAAGTTAATCCTACATACAGCGATACTTATACCTATTAGCACCATTGGAATGAGCTGGAACGCGCTACTGAAAACGACGCCAGCAGAACTTGAGCTGCTCACACACATTGATATGCACCTGTTTGTCGAGAGATGCACCCGAGGCTGCACCTCCAGGGTCTCCAAGTGGCATGCAAATACACAATTCAAAGTGTCCGGACTACGACCCCTCTAAACCTACCAGCTGGATTGTGTACCAAAATTCCAATGACCTCTATGGTTGGGCGATGATGCAGAGCTTTCCGATTGGCGGCTTCCGATAGCTCGACCCGAAGGAGGTTAAAAGTCGTTTAAGTAGCATACCCCAAGACGCCCCCAAGGGCTACCTTTTAGAGGTTGACCTGGAATACCCTGAAAGAGCTGCTTGAACCCCACAGCGACAACATGATAGCCCCTGAGGCCATGATCGTTCAAGAAGAGTGGCTTTCCAACTACTAGCATAGCCTGATCTACAAGCTTAAAGGTCGATATACGGGCTGTACAAAGCTGATACCAAATTTGCTAAAGAAACAGCGATATGCCGTTCACTAACGGATCCTCCAGCTCCACAATAGCCTTAGGACGCGCATCTTCAAAATACACCGGAAGCTCGAGTTTGACCAGAGTCCCTTTATGGCACCCTACACCCAGAAGAATATGGACATCAGGGACAAAGCCGAAAAGAGTTTGGCAAGGGCCACTTTAAATTGCTGAATAATTCCGTCTTTGGCTAGACCATAGAAAAGCTGCTGAAGCGAAACTGCGTCAATATGGTCCGGCCTGAGGGTCAAGAGGACAAGCTGCGACGCATGATAGCAGACCCAGCCGTCCAGTCCCGTAAGATCTTTGATGGTGACCTCGCGGAGGTCCAGTCGACAAAATCCAGACTCAATCTCAATCGCCCCATCTATACTGGCTATGCCGCACTAGACATTTGAAAACATTTGATGTACGATTTTTATGACAATCAGATAAAGGTTGTTAGAGGCGGGAATGGAGGACATCTACCGATACATGGCCGAGAATGACCATCTCTACGATACGAGCGACGTTCCGAAAGGCCACCTTCTCCGAAGCGATGCACACAAGAAGGTCGTTGGAACGTTTAAGAGTTCGTTGGTCTGTGCCACAAGATATACTCCATCCAACGAGCGGATAGCGCAGAGACCCAACAAGCTAATGGAATATCGAGATCCACTGTCAAGACTGACCTCTGGCATAAGCAATACCTTGAGAGCCGTAACAAGAAAAAACATTTTTGCCATACTATGATCACCATACGTAGCAATGGCCATCCAATCGGAGTAGGTAGCCTGACAAAGACGAGCCTATTCCATCTGGATACGAAAAAATGGACTGCACTTGACGGGATTACGACGCGAATTTATTGCCATGTTTAAACGGCTAAGGAGGCTGATGAAGAGTCGGAAGCGTACCTCGCCTATATCTGGCGGCCGAAGGTGTGCATCAGAGCCAACGATCTGACCCTGATAGCGGCCATTTAGGTGACCTCTGCGGACACTTTAAAGATGGAGGTCGACCCCTCGGACGCCGTCCTCGGCGTGGGTAACCATGTCGCACCAGTTATCGTGCGGATAACGTCCACTATCGCGGTGTACATTACTTGTAACGCCGTGAGCGGTTCCTACGCGGACTCCAACACCAGCCACAGGGCCAACCCCGGCTACGTGCTCTACAGATTCGCTCCTGATCTGAGCCCGAGCGAACTCCTGACCTTTCCGCCGCCGCTGCCTGTCTACCTGCACTGCCAAAGCCGCACATCAAAAGCCTGTGCTTTACGCTGACCCACCAGGACGGCCACCTGCTGAACCTCTGAGGAGAGACGCTCGTAATCGATCTCTACATCCGCCACCGCCCCGCGTTCGGCTAAGGTATTGGTAGTGATGGGGCGAGCACACTATACATGGGCTCCCGATGACCGACATACCAAGTGCATTACGGTACGGGCTTGGTGACGTCTTCCGATCATCATCAAAGCAGCCCCCAAGGTAGCGGCGGTGCCCGCCAGGACGATAGCGACTACGCCGAAGTAGATACAATAGTGCTCGTCAACAATGGGGTTTGATGGAGTCCGCTGCCTCATTGATAATCACCAGGTGGAGGCCTGCCTCGATTACGCTGGTGTGGCGACGACCATCGTCGGCTTGGCCCGCTACAAAGACTACGCGAACAGCTCGAGGCCGATGCTAAATGTTTGTGAAGGACGCCACAGACAATGCCAACGACGCCCCGTACAATATAATACTCGTGGCAAAGAACGTTGCCGAACAGACCCCGCTACGCGCCGAGTGTTGGACTCTGTCAACACCAACTTAAACATGGGCTTCGCGCAGCAGAAGGGGCAGTTGGACGCGCACGGCAATCTTTATGCCTCATCCTGCTGACTTGCTTCTTTGGATTTTGCCGGGACGTGTGCAAAGTCATCTTTGAGGGCAAGCACACCGTGTCGCATAGACGACGACATATTCCGCGCCAACGTGCAAACTCGTCCTGTGGATACCAACCGTGAGGCCATGACCATGGATACCCAGCAATGTGCAGTCTCCTGCCAGTTCCTCTGGCAGATCAGAGCCAAGCAGGGCACCGCCCCGCCACTGCACTTCTTTGTGGCCCTCCAGTTTTCGACTCGGGAGAATAACCAGGAGACCAGGAGCGCAACACGATGGTGTTCTATAAACTTGGAATCAGGGAGGTGAGCCTGGGCCTCAAAGGTCACAAGGAGTTAACTGAGGAATATCTTCTGGACAACGCGAACAACAGCGTCGCCCACGCTTACCTTCAGATCATGAGCTTCATGGACCGTGAACAGAATGTGGATACGGGGCTGCTTATCGGCCAGAAATATTTTGCCGGACTCTACTCTAAGCCGATATTCTACTTCAGCTGGAGCACATCGATCTAGTCAAACAGTTGGTTGTGGACATGTAATTTAAGGCCTATGTCAGCCCGGACGACCCAGGCATCAACTATTGAGCCTTGACCACCATCCTCTAGGATAAAACGATGCTGCTCGCGGGGGCTGGGAAACGAACGAGGGTGGTTGAGGCCCCGCCGTATCCTACCAATAAAGCACAAGGAATATACACATGGACGCGATACCTCACGAACGACATATTGTATCCCTCACCGAGGTTAAGCTGCATAAATTCGCAACGTCCTGGAGAGTCTCCTCAGCGTACCGTTGCGAACTCCATGTGCGTCATCCTATCATGCTGACAGCCGCCCAGGCCAATCGCGTCTGAGCGGCCTTAATCTTTCTGTCGCAGCCCTCCTCCTTTCCCTGGCGATTGCTGACAAGGCGGCGGCAATTCCAACCCTAGCTGTCGCTGGCATGGTGGAGGCCTTTGGCGCCCAGAACAATAGCGGTGGCAAGGACCTCTGCAACGAATACGAGAGCTTCTTGACCATCTGCGCGTCCCTGTTGGCTGCGAGAACACCATCCGGTGTGAGGGCATTAATGTCGACGCGCAGGCAACCGGCGCCCTGGTCATCTTCCGCAATTATAATCCTTGGTAATATAACAAAGCTCTGGCTGAGAGGCCTGTTAGCTCCTAGGCCGACGACACATGGATTCAGCTAGCAAAACAAGCGTCCGATGTCGACAAAACGTACCACTTATTGGTGCAGGAATACATTCGCTAGCTCGCGATCAGCGTGTTCCGATTCCGGCTGGGGTGGGACGAGACCGCGGGCCAAATAGATCTCGAGCAGTGGGTCCACCCTGAGCATCCAAGGCCTAGCTGAGGCCCATTGGGAATAATCGCACTTTCGCTGCAGCAGAATGCGTTAACGCCTTTGAGGCAGTCCGTGCGTGATTATTTCTACATCGACGCCGCAGGCATTGTTACCCATTGTGGTTATGCGATGAAGAACACACGCTAGCTGGCATCAGAGCTCAGCAGCAGATGAACACATTTTTTTTTCTCAGAAAGAATATGCTGCGTTGGATTTCGGACAAAAACACCCCCAATCGCTTAAGGTCTCAATATTCGGCACAATTGCTTTAACCATCGCCGAGCCGGTCGGCGACCGTTTTAATGACAGAGTTCGAGGAAGTGAAAAACTGGAGCTCCGCCCCCGCGGTCTAGCCCAAACTCCAGCGGTTGCTATCGAACAATTAAAATTCTACCTCAACCTGCTCATAGAGGAGCTGAGTCTCAACAAAAAGCTCGATGACCCGCAAGACTTTCCACTTATCATAATATCAGAGGTAGAGGACGCCCTGCGCGCAGAGGCAGAGCAGCGGCGGGACATTAACAAAATGTAGCACCGTGCCAACAGTCTGGTCAATGGCGTTGACGGCACCCTGACCGTTGTGTCCATATCAGGAGGCGTTGTTCGCGTCTCCCTGTTGACCCAAATCATCGCCACGCCCGTTGCGGTCGGCCTTGAAGGCCCATCCCTGGACTATTGCATGATGTCCGTGGTCGGAGCTTCTCAGCCACAGCAAGGGTAAAAAACGAACGACGAAATCGACGTCTTAACAAAGGCCAAGCTCAATACCATCCTGGACATCGTGTGCCGAGAGCTGCACGACCTCTCCATCTCCGAGGAAGAGTTCCAGCTCATCCTCGACGAGCGAGACAAGTACGAGGTGGCCAAGAACGAGAACAGAGCAAACGCATTGAAGGCGGACGATGCCCAATCCCCCAACCAGTCGGCAGAAAAAGTGCTGATCGCCCGCGCAAACGAGGCCCGCACAAGGACCCTGAGCTCTGCAGTGCGTCGCCTGCCGGCGGCAGAGTGTGCTCCCTCAGCATGACTCCTCCTCCGTCTTCGGAGCGCGCCGCTGGCCTGTGAGTCCATGGGTTATGGTACCACCGACATTCCGCTTGGTTTGGGTCCGCTGGCGCATGTGCCCGCCCGCTTTCGCTGACCGGTTTCATACGGGTGCTCAAGTACATCTGCATGCTACATATTCTTATTCCAAAACGCCAAAGAAGAGTTCACGCAGGATGTCTGTCGTAGGCGCTTCGGTTTGGTACTGGTAGATCAGTTTCGCCCAGCCTGATCAGATAGATGATGACGGCGGCCTAAAGGAGATATTCAAAAGCCTCCTGATTGCGAACGTAATCATGAACTTCATCGCTGCTATCATCCGAGTTGTAAGTCACTTTGCACTCAGAGGTTATGTGTGCATCAACTGAGCTCCACTCCTCCAAATCGCTTCTGGACCCACATCGGTACATGCTGCTATCGCTGAGGTCTGTGATGGTATAGCATAGGCACCCCTCCTGTCTAACTAAAGATTTTACTGGTGCCTACGCATAGGTCCATTATTCAGCTACCCCCCACCCCGCTCTCACTATGGATGCAATACTACCATGATGTGACCTCTACACTCCTTCACCGCCCCCTTTGAAAAATATTTGGTGACCCAGAAAAGGTGACTGGCAAAAAATGTAATTCGCCAAGAGTTCTCAGGGTCTAGTAAAAATGTTGCTGCTCTGTGACTTAGTTAAAAGTGATGCTCGGTGAAGTCAAACCCCCAGGGGGTTTGGGGTCAAACATGTTCTTCTACTATCTAGGCTGCAAAAAGTGATGTAAATTCGCCTTTCACATCTACTCCATGATCTGTTCACCCTTACAAACATGTTTGTTTGTCCTCAGTTGTATTATGTTAATTGTGATTTTGAGTCTGAGATAGAGAGTGAAATGTAATATTTACTGGCACACCGTTTCGAATTACCACACTACATCGGAGGTTATCAGCTGTTTCATGAATATCGAGGATCCAATCAGATGCGACTTCTCTCATTCAAAATGGCTGTTTTGTTCATGTCAAGCCTTTATGGTATTCTCATGTGACTCGCACTTGAAGAATATTTGCCTATTATTATGGTTCAAGAACGGGACAAATTACAAACTGGACAGATTTATTTACAGTCTTCTGAGCAATTTGGGTAACAATTTACAATTAATCCGTTCGTTTTGTAATTTGACGCATTGTTGAACCATAGTAACAGTCAGATACCGAGATATTGATCATGTGACAGTCACACGACAAAGCCACATGCGCTGGAGTCACATGACAAAACTCTCATACTGAAGGAGCAAAGTCGCTTCTGATTGGTCCTTCGATATTAATGGCACAGCTGATTTTCCGGTGCTATTGCACAGAAATTCGATATGGTGATAGGAGATCGGGTTGTGCTATTATACGTGGGTATACTAACTGTCAACATAGAAAAAGTACATATACTGAACAAATTGCCGAAATGCCCCTTCTGTCTGCAATAGTTGCCGAGTTGTATGAATCGGTGAAATCACACCAAAAACATACAACACACCAGTACAGACTTAGGGTTGATTTATCTGAATAACACTGCCTCGCATATAACGGGGCAGCCATCTGTATTTAGTTATTATTCATAAGCGCCATCTCGCGACAAAATGAGCTAGTATGCTAATGGAGTTAGGTCGGTTTTCCACCAAAATACACCCAACTTTTCAATTCAGCTAGTATAGTTACAGGACAGTCTCTGTGCTGAGGAATGAAATAGTACTGACACATATAATATCATGGAAGTTTTGAAAATTATAGTGAGGCTCGTATTCTAAAATCAAATCAAAAGACGGGACTTCCGGCGTTGCACAATGGTAGAGCTATACAAGGAAACACGTCGCAGCTTCTAAACCCCAGAGAGGGCGACACGAATGTATATTCTGTAAAAGAAGTGCCTAAAACGCGAGCTTAGTTGTAGTGACGTTAGTGCAATTAATTACATTATAAGCCCGAACAATGATAATGCTCTTTTTTACACCACGCTGGAACAGAAACTTTGATGATTTTCAAATTGATCAAATAATAATTGTTGATGATTGGAATTTAGTAGTAGACCCTGCTCTAGATTTAAAAAATAAATTGTGTGAGTTTCAACAACTCTAATGCGGATAGAAAAATTAAGTGAGTTATGATAAGAATCTAGATGAAGGTACTATGATTTAGGAGAAAAACCTACAATATATATATATATATATATATATATATATACATTGCTATTTGCAAATGAGAACTTTTATAAATAAAACAATTAATAAAATAATAGATGAACACGGTAATAAACTTACTAATACTGAATATATTATAATTGAACATAACATTTTTATGAGAAGCTTTATTGTAAAACCCAAGAATTTGATGACATATCAATTGAAAGTTTAATGAAAAAAAAAATAATCCAGAAACATTAAATGATAATAGATCTAAGAAGTTAGAAGGTGAAATATTCTTTGAAGGACTATATCAAGCGGTCAAAATATGAAACGTTCCAAGTCACCTGAATTGAATGGATTTACTGTTGAATTGTTCACATTTATTTGGAAATAATTGGGACAATTTATTGCAAGGTGAATACATAATGCATACAGGACGGGTTCATTTTCCATAACACAAAACGAGGTGTTATCATGTACACCTATAAACCAGGTAAAAATAAGTTTGCGTTGAAAAAAAAACTGGAGGCTCTTTTGAGTATTGTATATAAAATGACGTCTCTTGAATGTCAAATAGATTGAAGAAAGTTATGTTTGACATTATACATGAAGATCAACAAAGTATTATACGTGGTAGATTTATTGGCGAGAACATTGGATTATCTACGATATTGTGTGTGAAACAAAGATGCAAGGACTTACAGTCTAATTCTAATTCTGGAAATTTATTGATAAATGTTTAGTTTACTTCAATTTTTAGAATCCTATACGTTAGTCGATAAAATTTGTTCACAATGGGCCCGAGTTCCATAGTTTACAAAATGGACATTTATCTGATTTTAAAAAAAATGTTGCATAAAGGTTGCAGTCAATGGGACCCAGTTTCACTGTATTTATTTCGATTATGCGCTGACATTTTAGGAAAACTGTTTCGAAAAATTAAAAGTATATAAAGAATATCGATTATTGAAAAAGAATTTAAATAAGTCAGTATGTTGGCGACACAATGAATCAACATAAATACTCTTTGAAAACAACGGGGAAGTTCTATACAATTTCTGCATTAAAAATGAATGTTGAAAATAACTAATGCAAATGGGATAGGATCACTATCGGCATAGAATATGAAATTATGTGAAAATATGAAACTGGACTGGTAGAATGGACCATCAAATGTACAGGGAGTGTGTTTCTCCACAAAAGTTTATGATATATGGGAGCTTGATTTTGAGGAAACTTGTGAGAAAATGGAAAATATATTTAGCAACTGAAATAAAACAAAAGTAACTTGGTAAAATAACAGTAATACAATCTGTAGGTCTCTCTAGACTTCCTCATTTGTTTCTTTCTTTACCCAATTCCCCATTAGATTTGATTAAGAGAATGAATAAAATTATATACAAAATTGTATGGATTAGTGGACCAGATAGAATAAAACGTGGGAAAATCATTACAAAAATTATAAGAGCAGTGAGATTGCAAATGGTTGATCTCAACTATTTTATAAAATCATTGACAATTACTTGGTTCGACAAGTAACTAAAAAGGAGAAGAAATGGATCCTTCTTACAATTTGGCTGTTTCAACAATATTATTTTCTAAGTACAAGATACATTTCACAGGTGAGACATACAATAAAAAATCCATTCAGAGATGTTTTAAAAGCTTGGTGATCTTTTATAGATAAGACTTAAATTGATTCCACAAGCAAAATACCTACATAGAGAGAATTCGTTTTTAAAATTAAATCTTGAATGGTGTTCGTCACATTTAGATTTGTTAAATAAAGATGGTGAGTTCTTGTCCTTCAATAATCTGAACAAATATGGCATGTGAAAAGAGAATTTCTAGATTACTTTACTCTTTTAAGGAAAATACAAGACGATTGGAAACAAATAATCAAATTAAGTAAAGAAAAAATCATTTGATACAAATATAATGTTGGCATCAATATATATGTTTCAGCTCTAATTGTAAATAGAAAAGAAAGTAAATTTTTCTATTAAATTTTTAGTGATGCATATCAGATGTTGGAAGTTCAAAAGTGGGATATTGATTTACTTAATGTAACTCTTGCAGGGTGGAAATGTTCATATTCTTACAAATAATTAAAGATGGAAAACTACAAGACTTTCAGTTAAGATTTTTACAGTGTATCTTAGTTACAAATAATTTCCTGCAAAAAATAGATACAATTGATTCGGATAAGTGTAGTTACTGTAGGCAAGCAAAGGCGTCTATGATGTATCTAATGTTTGAGTGAATCAGGGTGAACACGTTTTGGAATGAGATATGTAGTATATTATCATAGGAGCGGCAAGTAATATTGTTTTAAACCTGGTGATAATTCTTGCAAAATATTTTATTATTAAAATTAATTTAATAATCATGATTTAAAATTCGAATCCTTTCTCTCCATGTTAAGAAAAGTATTTGAAACAGAATAATATCTGGTTAAAATAAATGATACCATATAATTCTTTGTTGGAAGATGGTCTCCTCTGTACACTTATTTTCACAATATGAGTTTGGTATCCCAAGTCTCAGACTAAAGAAATATTTAGATGAACGTGTAAATACAACGAAAAAGTTCCGTACACATTCTCTCTCTCTCTCTCTCTCTCTCTCTCTCTCTCTCTCACACACACACACACACACACACCTCAGACAATGCTATATATTTATGTCATACATCATATACATAATGTAAGACCCAGATTGTAGCTATCAGTGATTTGTATGTTAAACTGCTATACTTATTCATTGTACCACTATGCTACATACATCTGTAAAGCGATGATCACAAGGACCCCTAACATTCGTATCGCTTATCTTGTCTGGGGGAATGAATATTTTTTAAAAATATAATAAAAAGCAATCGAAATAAGTTTCCTGGCGATAGTGTAGTACGATACAAAACTGATACTATTGAGACTGGCTGATAGTAGAATGAAACATGAATTAAATAATATAAACTGCCCGAAAATGAACAGTTTCTTGTCATCTTTCTTCACCTCGAAAGTAGATACTAGGACCATGCATGGGAAATGTTTGTTTCTTTATAACTACTACATTTACATAAATATCTGCTACGCACACATTTTTATAAATTTCTTTTTTTTAAAAGATTTTAGTCTATTAATTAGTTATTAATTCTCTAGAGGTTTTAAAATATTGTCAAATACCATTAGGAACATTCTGATTCATACCTGTAAAAATAGTAAATAGTGTTCTTTTTACTTTCTTTTGTTTTTATATATTTTCCACGAGTTGTTTCATTCTGTATTTGATTACTCCGGACATATAACTGTGCCAAGGTTGGGGAGCCTTGGATTCACCGTTTACAAAAAATGCATATTGAGAATCATTTCTACGTTATATGTTATGTGTTGTATAGTTTAAACAAGATTACAACGTATTTCATCAATTTTACTTCAACTACTGGGAATTAAAAGACTCCAAAAGAAAACAAAATAAATAAAAACAACCCCACACAAGTATATGCAGTAAAAAAAACCTCCCCTCTCACCCCCCCCCCAAAAAAAACAACAAAAAAATAAAAAAACAAAAAAACAAAAACAGACATGTATTTGACGTTAGAAAGGACTGTTGACAAGGGGACCTAATCTCACCTTACCTGTTTTTACTGCGCACACTCTCTTGCAAAATATAAAAGAAAGGAAGGTAGTAAGCCAGGAAGATAAGATGCAAATCATGCATAGACTTGTTATTTCCCTTGGAACTTGTCTAGCGTGGATACAATTAGTGGCAATGGCAGCCTTTCTAATAATTTATGTTCATTAAATACCTGATGGGTTCCATTGAGTAGAATAAATTTTATTATGAGGAAAGATTTCTACCCAACATACCCCATTTTTAGTAGAATTATGACACTAAATTGTTTATCATTGCCATATAGAATTCACAAAGATATACACACACACACATATATATATATATATATATATATATATATATATATATATATATATATATATATATATATATATAAATTTCAACTAGGCCTTGTAGATTCAAATTATTTTTTGTTTCAATTTCAGTATATATGTGATATTTTGGTATTACAATTATTCATTTTCGTCGTTCTGAGTTTTTTGTCGTGTCGCCAAGAATAATTTGTTGAGGTGTGAAATTAATTTGTAATTCGGTCTTTTGCAATACGCACTCAGAAAGGGTTGACTAGAACTCATTAGTATGTTTACATTTCCAAAACAAATGTTGAATAGTTTCTTCTTCTGTACACAAAATACATATATTGTTTTGGATCGCACATATCTTATTTAATTTCCTTTTATAGGTAATACTCTGTGAAGTATTCCATACTAGAACCATTGTATTTGAGAGTTTCTAGTGCTTTTGAATACATTTTTGTAAAGTAGTTTCTCTGGGTTAGAACTTTTATAGAATGTCCCATTTTAGTCTTGAGTTATGTATCAAGATATCATGATTAAGAATTGTATACATATTTTTAAACCCCTTTGCACTTTTTAATAAAACCATAATATGGGACAGTTTGCACGGGTGAAGATTCTGAGTAGGAGCGAATTTATTTGTTTTGGATCCAATAAATTTGTAATACTGTTACAAAAACCCATACAAAGTAATGATCTCCCTTTTCAATTATAAGTTTGTCATGAAGTTATCAAATATAATAAAGTTCACTCCATCAAAATTATCGCTGATAAACTTTACACCTTTATTATACCAAAACTTGTAAAACACGGTTTCGTCTGCAACCCTAATATTTTCATTTACCCAGATATGTAGGTTTAACCATTCTTCCAAATAATAACAATTTTGTTTCTTCGTAAACATTAATCCAAACACTGAATACATCTCTCCAAAAATATTTCGTGTACTACTTCTTTGCTTCTTGACATGCTCCATCCCAAGATATGCTGTGTGTTTAATTTTCCAAAACAGTTTCATAAAGATATCATCCCAACAATTTATTTGAATTAATTATTCTTCTAATCTAAGAGAATTTCAGTGCCTGAATGACATGTTTAAAATTCACAATATTTAATCTACCATTATCATAATTTTGTGCAATTATATTCCATTTTATTTTCTCATTTGTGCTCTGCCAAATAAATTTAAAGAACGATTTACTTAATTCTGTAAACTATAATCAGGTGAATTGGGTAGAGCTAACAAACAAATAATTGAATTTGGAAATGGTCTGCGTTTTAATTAGTATTATTCTTCCAAAAGGAGTAAATATTCTTGTTGACCACTGAGTAAGGAGTGATTGTCCTTCGGGGGGTGTATTTGTGATAATTAATATCTAGCATTTCATCTAATTTCACTGATTTTTATATTATTGTGTTCAATAATGTTTTTATTGTCTGAGCTATACATCCTGATGCTGACTTGTAGACCACATTTAAAATTTGATAGTACGACAGTTTCTTAAAAAATGTTTTGTTTTATCTCCTTTCGGTAAACAAAGAATACTACCTTGCCTCTGACTGATTGAAAGCTGTTTAATTCATGCATTTCATTAATTGATCTCAAGATAAAGTATTTTAAGTCCAAACATTCCAATGTAAATCCATCAGATAGTCGGGATTTGTCATTTTTCATCCTTTTGAGTACACTAACTAATTGGCAATTTTTGTATTTATCCTTCAAAAGAATTGGTTAGTTTTGGGACATTGTACTCTCTTAATAATTGGTCAAAGTCTACATTGAATATTTCTTTAGCTTTTGAATAGAGGTTAATGTAGAAAGTACTAATTTCATGAAGAATGTGTTTTTAATGCAATACAATATTTCTTTCTTACTTTACTACTGATCTCTATTCTTTCTAAATGTAATTTAAGTTCAAACTTCTTATGAAAAATTGTGTTTATCCCTCTTGAATTTGGCTACTGAGAATTAAAGAATACAGCTATATCCCCACTGTGCCTCAATATATTTCTCTTCTTTTGATGTAAAGTGTGTATCTAGTAAGCAGACAATGCCAGATGTTTTACTTTAAATTTTTTTCTTAGTGGGCATTCTCAATCTCTGACAGTTTGCAGACACTTTTTTTAATTGTAGTATCCATTATTAGAATTTATGAAACATTTACCATGTTTGTCATGGTTTGTACATTTAAATGGCACGAGGTTATCCATTGAAGTACTGTCTACTGCATCTCGATATATTGATATATTAAGGGCCGATACCTTCCCTAAAATGCATGTCAAAGTACTTTGTTTCTAATTACAATGCGGCAATAAAGACTGAAGATGTAGGATAGGGATGTATGGCATCTCAATAAAAATAGATATAAAAATGTGTGGCTCCCTCTCTTTATCCAGATTGAGATATTAATGCACTGTATACAAACTTAATACTTGTAAAACAATACTAGTTGTTAATGAAAGTGCCATTAATGATTAATGACTTCGTTTTGTTTTCAGTGATTTCAGTCAGATTTATGTGACGTTGCTATCCAAAGCAAGTTGTAGACAAGAAACTGTGTATGAACGAAATTAACCCAAACATACACCCTCGTATAATGTTGAATGTGGGGGCAAACGTATATATATATATATATATATATATATATATATATATATATATATATATATATATATATATATATATATATAATTTCAATCTTTACAGTGAACAAGATACCCAATTAAATAAGCATGTGTTAGTGCAGACGAGAAAGATTAATGAACAATGTGCATACCTCTGATAGTTAATAATTAAACCAGAGCCATTTGTAAGATATTATAAACTTGTCATTAACCCTGATGGGTTCTGGTTTAATTATTAATCTGGATAAAGAGAGGGAGCCACACATGTTTATATCTGTTATTGAGAACCCATCAGGATCAAAACAACCACAAAATGTTAGGTGTCCATTTACAAGAATTCTTTATTGAAAAATATTTGACAGATATTGCAAGAGTTTCCAAATTGGGAACAGACCTTCCAGGTGGGTAATTGTTTGGTCCATATTCATAGGCGGACAAAACAGTAGAAACCTAATCTCTAACCTGGTGATCACAGACTGTGGACCTCAATATTAGAAAGAATATATTGGAAATAATTAAATCCATGCTTGAAAAAAAGACTACATGAAATAAAATCTAGGTCTGATCACATTCGTATTATTCTTGACATTTGGGTCTCTCTCAGTCAATCTATTAGAGGACTGTATGACTCTATACTTAAGTGATTACAAGCTATGATAAGAGCAATGAGATCAGTTACCAACTATTAGATGTGTAAGTACTATTTTCTTTCATATTTGTGTCATGAGATTCTTTAGAAGCAGCAATGATGTTAGTTTACCTCCTATGACGTCATTGTAAGTGGCTACTCACTTTTGATCTGGTGCTGTAGCATTATTTAAGGTTGAATAGTTGTGAAACCATACAGGGAAAACTCTTGTATGTCGAAATTTTGGGTGTGGTGGGCAGGGCCGGATTAAGACCTTTAGAGGATCTAAACACTGAAAAGATTATGGTGCCCCCACCCCCATAGGTAATTAAAAAAAACAACTCCATAAGTTCTCTTTTATTTGGTGCCATTGCTTTGCTGGTGCCCTAAGCACGTGCTTAGTCTGCCTATTGGGTAATCCAGCACTGGGGGTGGGGTGGGGTGTGTCACATAAACGCATAAGAGTACTGAGAGGAATTGGGGAAGCTACTTGCATGAGCTGGACTATCGAGGCTTGGGCAAAGGTTGGTTAAAGTTCTGTGTTATAAAAGCTTAGCCAAATATTAGCTAAGTTCTGGACTATGAAGGCTTAGCCAAATTTTAGCTAAAGTTCTTGACCATTATGGCTAAAGTTCTTGACTATTAGGTTTTATCGAAATTTTGGCTAAGGTTCTGGACTATGAAAGTTTTGCCAAATTGTAACAAACGTTCTAAAGTATCATTTTTCAAAGCAAGTAGTCAACTTTTGGCTAAGCCAAATTAGCCCACTGCAGATGCCTGATTTGATTAAATGGAAAAACTCACATGAAATCGGAAGCTGTTCTGACTACTCTCCCTTAGTGGTTGCACCTCTCTGGTTGGGCTTATGCAGACTACACATCTTTGTCCCCAGTTCTTTCCATTTTTCCTCCACAATGTCTTGGTGGAGACCACGAACCTAAAAATAGGCTCATTGACCTCCTCCTCAGGAATCCAATCTAGATGAACCAATCTGTTTCACTGAGTTTTGCCATTCTACTCATTTTGTTTGGTTGACAAGTCAACAATGGGTGGCAAGACCGGTGAAGGCACCGTTTATATGAGAAAAGCATGGGCGTGAAGAAAAACACCCACCCACGCCAATTCGGTAAAGATGTACGTGAAAGAAAACATTACCAAAATCGATAGAGAGAAATGTGAAAGAGCATGTAAATACAATTTGTTTTCAATAAATAAAAAACAAGACAACATCATTTTTGTTTTCAAAAATCAACATATTTAATAATAATAATGGGAAGCTTCTCAAACTCAAAACAGGAATACAAATGGGCAAAGTTTTAAACATAAATGTATTTAAATGGTTAACAAATCTGGTTGTAATTGGCGTGTCTGCTGAAAACAGCAATTGCCGTCGGACGCTGGATGATGCACGCCAGACAAAGGGCAATGCCAAAAGCATGTACAAAGGGCATTAATAGTAAAAGCTCACTTGACCTTACATCCTGGTGAACTAACACAAGAGTTCCTCCAAGCAAATGATGCTACACTGGCTGAAATGAATTTATAGGAACTAAAGACAATTTCTTTCTCTTAACTGCTGGGTGTGGAAAGTATCTTTGATATTCTGGTGGAAAAACATGATTTTCGAAATGGAAACAGTGGCAACTATATTGGATGCAGATTGGCACCATTTTATTTATATTAAGTCTTTTGGTGAAAACCCTATGTTAACATGACCATTAATTCAGGAGAAGTAGAGATGAAAAGTTTTTCAAGGTGGTCAGTGTAGCAACCATACTGGCTGTAAGATTGGCATGATGTAGAACAAAGCAGACATCATATGAAGTCCTTTTGTGAAAACCCCATGCTGATATGACCATTCATTCAGAAGTAAACGTGATTACAAGATTTTAAGATGGCCACCACGGTGGCCATATTATATGTCAGATCAGCATCGTTTTCATTCTGGAACAACCATACACCACAAGAAGTATACTAATGAAAACCCCATGTCGATATGACTTTCCATTTAGAAGACAAAGCAGTAAAAAGATTTTATGATGGCTGTCATGGTGATCATTATGAATGTCAGCTCTGCAACATTTTCATTTACGACCACTAAAAGCCTTTTGGTGAAAACCAAATGTCAATATGACCATCCATTCAGGAGAATGATAACAAAGTTTTCAAGATGGCTACAAAGGCAGTCATGTTGAAAGTAAGATCGGCTAAATTTTAAATAGTACCAGCTAGACTTGATAAGAAGTCATCCGGTGCAAACCGCTTGTTAAAATGGTTTTCCATTTAGGAAATGGCAGTAACAAGATTTACAAGATGGCTGCCATGACAGTTACATTTGATGTCAGATCAGCACCATTTTCATGTATGATAAAGTAGACAAAATAGTCTTTTGGTCAAAAACCACATGCTAATATGACCATCCATATAGGAGTAGCAACAAAAAGATTTTCAAGATGGCAGCCATATTGGATGTCAGTCAGCGCACCTTTCATTTATGACCGAATACACTTTATATAACTTTTCTGGTGAAAACGCAAAGTCAATAGGCCTTTTTGTTCAGGAGAAGCAGCAATAACAATTAATGAATAAATCACTAAGAAAATGCATTGTAGGGATGGCAATTCCAAATCCAACTAGCCAAGGCAAGTAAAAATAGTTGGTAGACAAGAGAAATCTTGTATGAATTGTTCAACTTTTACATAGGGATTAAAAAAAGAACTTTGATAACATTTCTCCTTCATCATGTGTGCTAGGCTATGGGCTAACATAACTTAAATATTCCCCACCCCAACACATTGGTACAAAACCTAGAACAATAAGTCACATTTAGATTATGCCAGAAAATAAGGGCTGAGGTGGAAACATTACAATTCTTATACTTAAAAACACTGCAAGGAACTACAAAATTTACAATTCATGCAATTGCAATCACTATGGGAAATAAGGTAAATTTGTACATACAGAGCACAAAATAAATAAAGTTCCAGGTTTGCAAGCTCTGGTGTAAATATGACCAATACTGTAAACTTTATACACAGCCTAATAAGAAAAAACTAGAAAATAATAAATATATCATTCAATAGATTTTGTTTTCATATTTGTCATTACCAATGCAATAACTTTTCCATTTAAAGACTACGTTAACAGAAAATTTTGCAGAATACTCCGTCTCTACTCCAATGTAGTCATTTTTAAAAAAATACTAAGCAAAGATACTTAAGAAATAAAACAGGTCATTGTATCCAACTTTTCAAATATGTTAATATATAGGTGTGTATACCAATGAATACACTAAGAACATTTCATGTTTGTGCATGCAAAAGTTTAAGAGAAATGGAGTTAAACACTTTAGTTTTACATAATCTGTGGAGGGTCAAATTACTTCACTGCAACCAACGTTTGTCACTGATGTGACATGCTCCTTGAAGCTGAATGCTTCTATCATGTTTTATAACTGGATACAACAGTTTAAGTGAGCAAATGATTGAGATCAATGCTTTTTTGAATAAATGGAACATAATAGGTCAATGTGACCTATTTTTACCAGTGATGAAAAGTACATAATGATAAGTCATGACTTTTACACAATAGTGTCAATGAAATGAAACTTATTTTAATTTTGTCGAAAGTTACAAGATAAACATGAGTGAATGTTGAAAAGTAGGTTGCTTCTACTGACCTTTGCTACTAATAGGTAAAACTTATCAAGATATAAAAAAACAAGTTTCATGTTTGAACATGCAACAATACCAGAGATTATAGAAAGTGAGCTTAATGCGCAAAACATTAACATAATTAACAGAACCTGAAATGTAGGTCAGGGACCTACTTTTTGTCGATGGGTAAAATAAACCCTTGAGATGAATATTCCCATTAAGTTTCATGACTGTATATTTAACATTGTGAGAAAATATTAGCTGCAGGCAGAAAAAATGTATGTAATCATGGGAGCATGAGACCATGTCTTTGTGACTAACTATTGTCAGTTTAATTACTATTAGGATGACTGTACAACAAAAGTTGCAGATTAAGCCGAGTCAGATGTGAAGAAGAAAAAAACAATGTTTATGTCTTTGCTGGTGCCACCGGCAAAGTGATGCCTCTGCCTTGTTTTGGGCTTGGCAGGCAATATAAAAAAAACACAAGTTTTATCATACTTCATGTGCAAACTGGTAAACACCATACAAGACAAGCAGATAAGATCTTTTTCAGTTGTTTTTCTAAACAAGATATATATTTGAAATCAATAGTTACATGAAACAACGTCAAACTGATGATATTATGTTAAAGGTGTTGAGGCAAGAAGTTGACATTTTGAAAATAAACGTGGACAGTCGTATTGAGCAATATCTGCCTGTACATGCTCATAGTGTTTCCTCAAAACAACGCAGTTTAAAGACAGAACAACTGACCATGCATTTCGAATAAGAGCAATACAAACACATTCATAGCAGAATTATATGATAGAGCCCCATGCATTCCATCTCCAGCTTAAGCAAAATCTTCATTTCAGCTAATGGTACGAACATTCAGTGTACACTTGCTTAAAGTTTCTATAAAAGTGTTACGAAATGTAAACACCTTATTTAAGATGAAAACAAGGTTAATAATGTTAAAGAATCATACATAGTGCCTCATTTCACATAAGATTAATCAAATGATAACATTTTTGTTTATCAAGTTCAGGTTGGAACTACAATGAATATATTCAAATGGTTTCAAATATTTTGTGTGGAAAAAGTAAAATATAATGTTCCTTTTGTCACATTACAAAACATCAATTTTTTTTTACCTGCACACAATAATTATGCAATGGATGACTATACCTCAGTTAGAACATTTTGATGTATATTTTAGGTTGAATCCATCTGGATCAAGACGACATTATATAACAACTTTGCAAATAGATCCTAAAACGCATGCACATACATTGTCTTACTGTTAAGTGTGGTAAAGTGCATGCCACAAAATAAAGCATATACAAAACATAAGCACACATGGGAATTCTACATTGACACAAACAAATAACACAACAAAGTTCAATTTTTTGTCTCATCTTTTTCTGAGAAAACCTGAGACATATTGATCACTTTCAGGTGACATCATCATAATCAACTCTATGTTGAAGTATTTGTGCAATACCAACTCACTAAAACTAGTAATACATACTTCATGAAACATGCTATATTTAACGTTTAGTGGGTAACAAATACTTTCTCTTTATCTGCATAAATCCCCATTTGTGGTTGTGGGGCGAGAATGTTAGGGATGATTAAAGGCCACCTCCTATTTTGCTACAGATTACAATATAATTTAACTCTACTTTGAAGTTTTTGTGCAAGTCCACAACTCAAAAACTTTGTATACTCAAATGTTTAAGTAGTGTCATTTGTTTATCACTGTTAAGTCACCCCCTCATTGCTATATATTTTGTTACAATTCATGTTAATTTTACATTGTGATAAAGTATAGACCTGGGGCAAATGCAGACTGAACAAGTCTTTCAAGTCTACAAATTTATAAATTCCTTGTCATGACCAAGGAATGCTCCATTTTACATAAAGGGGGATCATTTATAATATATTTCAAGAATGCTCCATCAACGCAGTAGGAGGTGACACTATGATAAACTGGTGGATGAATGAAGGTGATCACCAGAGTGTAATTAACAAGTACACAGCTCACTTCTACTGTAAACATTAATCAGGCAGAAAATAAATTCGGATTAAAGTAATCTTTACAACAATATGCAGGCCCCTTTTGTTTTTTTTTTTGTTGCTTTTATCTTAATATTTTCAGAATTTAACTTTTCATCAGGACAGTATAGCCAGTATTGCAGACCTGCCAACCCTAACAAGACCTTCTCATTAAGGCAGGCTATATTTTTCCTTAAGTCTGACCAATTTTCAATAAGTAACGAAATATCATGTTCTGCTATTGTCAAATTGGAAAACATATATTTGAAAAGTTCAGAGGAGTGATCTGATGCAATAAAGGCAACATCATTTTCAACTAAAACTTAAAAGTTAGCAAAATACACTTAGACCTTAGTTACATGTACATCCAGTTCAATTTCACAAACTGCAGTTCCAAACCCAATGGAGATCAATCATTTCTTTGCTAGATCCCTCACACTGATGTAATCATTATTGGTTTTTTTACCAATCATCTCTCCTGTCATGAGCAATACTCAAATCAACATATGATGTCCAATAAATGTACCGGGATAATTGCTGCCTTTCCTGCTTTTTTCCGAGTAATCTGAATATTCCTTTGATAATTATGTGCTGATTGTTTAAACTTTTGAAGAGGCACGTTATCCATTTCAGGACTTACGGTACTAATTATATGGAAAAATGGGAACCAGAATAGAAATGGGTGAGCACAGAGTATATATGGGTTTGGAGGGCCATGATTAGTTGATAATGAAAAGTAAAATTTTAGTGACAAGAAGTTTTGAGTGCTTATCCTATTTGTTACAGAAAAAAATTGAAACAATGTTCTACTGAAGTTCAGTCCTTTTACAGACTTGTCTTTGGAACACTCATTACTGAAATTATCACCGGATTCTTTAGGTGTGGATCTGAAAACACGTTTCACAACACATGTAGATCAAAAACAATGCGGTGGCTCATAGTTTTCTCCACACAGAAGCTTGCATCAAAGTAGAGTATATACTGAGGAATATAGGTTTTATAACGAGCATTTAGAAATTTAAAGTTATTAATTTTCAATATCATGGTATTTCTATAGGTTTACTATGGGAGTTGAATTAATACTGCGAGTCCTATAGAGATACATGTAAGTAGCCTTACAGTGGTTCAGCATATGCATATACAATTAAGTTATTATTAATGCAAAATTCTGGTTTCATTTGTGGATAACAAGCAAAATGAATACCTTTTGTCTACCTTCGAAAAAGTTTCAGTTGGAAATTAAACGTACTTTTAGATATGACAACTGTTGCTATGAAAGGGGGGATGTAGAGTGTGGATTGACTACGTTGGGTGAATGTGTTGCACATTGGTTAATATCTATGCAACCAAATATATAAATTTTAGACAGTTTACAATTTTATGAGTAATTATGGTCACCAATTGATATTTTCTAACTATGTTTTGAAACATGTTTCAGATTTGATCACTTATATCTTTACCACCTTGCTTAATGCTGATGAACCCTCATCATTTCTGTCCCACCATTTCATTTTGTAAATGTTTTGGAACTTCATATTATGTATTTTCATTGGCTTGTGCCAACCTTACTTTAGTTTTAAATGATGTGTGCTGGAGGAATTTAAAGTAATATCTGCCATTTAATTATACGTTTGGGGCCCTGGGTGGCAGAGTGGCCGGCTGCCATTCGAGATCACTCAAATCTCACCTTTGCCCATGTGGGTTCGAGCCACAGCTCGGCCAATGTGGGTATGTGAGAAAGCTTGCCTGTAGCTTCCTGTGGGTCTGAGGTTTTTCTCCCACCAAATATACTGGCCGCCAAGATAGCTTATCGAGGTGAAAAATGGCATTAAACCAAAAACAAATAATCAACTTTTGGGAGTAATACATGCACATATAGATGGTCACAATTACATTTTACTAGTTTAATGCATAATATGACAAGGATGATAATATATTTCAATCTTAAATTTAAGCCAGATTTTACTGGGTTAAAGTCACAGGCTTTGAGCAACCGTGGAGTAACAATCAATACAACAAACACAGTTCATACATCAGTGATTACCTCAATTAGCCCACTTCAGCTGAGGCCCCATATGAAAAGCATGCAGCCCACTCATCTAATTGCTATTCTCATCGACATGTAGATCACAGTGACATCCTTTTGTTGTAAGAGTGTGGCACTAAAAGAGATGCATATAATCATCTAGTTTGATTCATGCATGAACAGTGCCTGAGACTGAACCCAAGTCAGCTAAGCATGAAATACATTTACATACGTTTGTAATAAGGGTGTAGTCCTCACCAAGATGCATCCCCTCACCAAATACCATCGTTCTAGGTACAACAGTATGTATACAGGGTGCAAACAACCTGTTTGGTCATGAGCTAAATGCAACAACTTAACACAAGCAAGCAATATGTGAAATGTAGGTCACGTTGACCTTTTGTTGTAAGGTTGCAGAGATGCCCTGCATCATCTAACTTGATGATGCACAAAGCTTGAGAAATACACATCAAGTATAACATGTAAGCAAAATCAATCAAATGAAGTATGGGTTACTGTGACCTCCTTTTGTGATGAGGGTGAAGAAGTCATCCTCAGTGAGACTGTACATATATATGCATTTAGTAGTGTCAACACCGGCACTGATCGTAGTACGTTATCTTTTCTCTACTTTGTAGGATAAGCTAAAAAGCAAAGGATAAAAATGTGAAATGTTTTTGTTTGTTTATGAATTGCTGCAACGTCCTAAACATCCAACCAGGACCTCAACTTATGCATATGACACAAAATATGCTCTTCAGCCATGGTACAAATACCCCAAATTTTAAATACTTGATTTTCACATCAACTTTGCTATGGATCAATGGTCTAGTATCCCATCTTCTCTAAAATAACAGTTTGAAGATAACTGTCAGTTTTCCTTTCAAAATATTGTTTGTCAAATCATCGCTGTCATATACTTGTAACTTACATAACAGGACGGACAAATTAGAGATTCCACTGATGATTTCTTTTGCTATGTGGAAACTAATCAACATAAATCAATTACAACTACATAATGAATAAAAGCAGCATCACCGGCTACATCAATATGGTTTAGACGTATATAAAATGGGTCCATATATCATGTATTCGTAATCCAGCAACATACAACTTCCAACATTAAGCTATAATTTTACAAATATTCTCACGTGAAACATTTTCTTAATATTTTTAAAACATTTAGTGACCATTTGCAATCAGCAAAACAATTACAAAAGACACGTCATTGTTTCATGTTTCATTAAATAGTATTAAAACTTTATTAAGGTAGAAAATATAACTCATGTAACAAGTATGGACAAAAAATGTTTTATTCAACTTTTTCAAATTCATAGAAGAGTCTGGAGCCAGCAATGGACTGGTTTGGGTCAGGGAGTATCTGTACCACAGTAGACAAGAATATTTCATATTCAGCTTCTCCCATGACCCGTAATTTGCTTGTTTTGTTGACTTTCTTGAAAACGAGTGTTCCCAATGGAAATTATGATGTAATCTGAATACGGAAATATTAATTTATTTACAATGTATTAGTTATTTAGTACGTTGGGTCTGTACTTTATTCATATGTTAGTCTTTGCTTCAATTTATGTTGTATGAAACTATTTTTATAGATTTTACTAATAATTTGTACTTTCAAATATTGATATATTCCTACATTTATACTGTGTTGATTCATCATTTCAAGAAATATCACATGCACAGAAATACATGATAAAATAAATGAATTAAACGAGGTATTTGTAATATTTAGTTCTTTATGGGGTTGACATAAACACAAGTCTTTTAAAAATTTCTTATTTTAAGAGAAAATTAACACAGCACTTAAATATTTTATTCACGTAACATTTACCCACCCCCAAAAGCTCCATCCATAGTGTGTTGATTAAATATACAAAAATAATGATCAGATTATAAACAATCATTTATTTTGCAGTGCAATATTTATTTCACATGAGTTTAATGAGGTTTTGGTACATACATAGTTTATGTTGGTACTATCATCTTACAATAACAATACACATGAATCACGTAACTATGACTGTCATTTCTGTTCCGTAAATGTTACATGAGATGGACACAGATCAGTCAAAAAAATTGAATGTACTGCATACAGACTGGCAAATGTCAATATTAAGTCTAATTTCAGGCTTGTAAATTCTGTAAATCAGTAAATAATTTCAGTTATGTTTCTCAACATTACAGCTGTTGAATGAAAATACACAACAACGTAACATGGACCGACACTTCTGCTCTGTAAAAGTGATTATGAAGTCAGTCAGAAATAATCATCTCAAGAGTGCCGAGAAAATATTGATGTTTCCTCGCTGAATTCTTTCATTTAATGGTCATAATATTATATATTTATAATTAAAGATAAACAATTTATGTTAAGTCTATTTGCTACTCGTTTAAAGAGTTCTCTTATTTTGTCGCACATCACGTAACTTACCTTTTCACGTAACAGTCACATAACATCCTTACGGACATCCTGAGCAAGCATCCTGTTGAACTGAGTGTTCTTGAATGCCAGTATAACAAGTATGTCATGTGCAAACTGAATGTTGTGTGCACTGTAAGGGTTTTCGGTGGTAAACACAGATTCAAAACTGAACTCACGTAACGGTGAGAGCGGGCAGACACTGACGGTTTTTTGTGCGTTGGTCATTTTGTCAAAGGATGAATGAATAAAAGTATTTCAGTTTTCTTTATTCAAATAGTATATAAAATGACTCCCAAAATCATATCTTACTATGTAATATATTGAAAGTATTATGATAGGGCATGTTGTTGAATATCATGTAACCAGTGAGACAGACACATCACACATAATAGCACGGTGATAAAAATCAAATTTTTTAAAATTATTTTTCCAACCAGCAAGACAATGCTCACAGGTTAGAAACCAGAATACACAAGTTTGTAAGAAACATCCATAGTTTTATGTCCTTGCAATGATAAAAAAGCTATAAAAATAAAAATTGTTATGTAGACTAGAACTGTCCCATTTTGATCTGTCTGGAATGTAATGATTTTGGAAATTATAGAGGAATTAACAATTAATAAATAGACATTTCATGTCAAAATTTTTTTTATTGTCACAGTAGCACGTGAACATTTATAATAACTGACATTTATGAGCAATTTAAGAATGAAATGCTTTCCAGAGACTCTTTTTGACAAACGCTTGCATCTGACAGTAGACTGTAATACAGGTTATATAACAAATTGAAACGGTTTCTATTTTGATAATTAAATGTTACCGATGGATGCATGGAAGTACAGATATGACAGGACCAATTTAAGGTTCCCCTCTTTCAAGCACTGGTGAATGTTATCATTTTTTAAAAACTCTGAATAAAATATGGTCTAAAATGTAATCACTTTAGCATTTCTATACAAACTGGGCCATTATCATCCAAAGATGCAATGCAAAAATAAAATTCCTTTCATGAAAACTTACCTCTGCCACTTGACTGTACTGAACATTTTGAGTTCATTTGCTCTAAAATTCATGGAATTTACTTCCAAGTCTCATCCAAACGAGTTCTGCAGTGACTTCCTATTTCGTGACAATTACTTTGTTGAGTTACATAGAAACATTTTACTAACATGCAAATCGGTTTATCTGGGATTACTAAATTTGCACAGTAGTCACTCAAAAAAAGTCCTTTAGTATTCCAGTCACACTCTTATAATGTGTGTGTAAAGGACCTGAACTGACATGCTCTTTTTTATCCTGTAAAAAAAAAACTCAGACTAAAGTGATCTTGAGAATGTAATGTTAGCCTCCTTTCTAGAATTGTTGTTTTCTTTTAATATTTTAAGAACTTTAATAGGCACTATATAGCCAGTTATTGTGCTGACATGCTGTTAAACCATATAATACATACATATAGCCTTTTCATTATTTCTTTAGTAAACATCTCAAAATTAAAAGTACAAGGTTAAGTCAATGCAACAATAAAACAAAATGTTAGTACTAAGAAAGCAGAAAGTTACAATATGAAGTCGGGTGGTTCAAAGCAACGTTTTGCTTCGCTTCACCCTCTCATGATCAAAAGGGTTCTGTATTTCATTGCAGATTGTTGTTGTTATTATTATTATTATTATTATTATTATTATTATTACTGTTGTTGCACAATTATCAAATCTACAAGGGAAGTAGCACCTTTGCAAGCCAAGGGTTGCCTATTAACTCCGTTCCACAACGACCATTGGCATATATCTCTAGCCAAAACAGATTTTTAAACCAGTGCCTCTTGCAGAAGAAAGATTTATTGTCCATATCAAGCAAACTGAAGGGACAAATGAGAGAACTCATTATGTGACATGTTTGAAATTCAGTATTGTGACTTCTGCTATACCCGCATGCCTTGACAGTGTTCAAAGAAACTTTTTTTCAGACACAGGCCCAGAGCAAGTGACTTTAAAAATATCACAAGCCCTGACTCCAATTCCATGTGCCCGAAAGGGTCCTATCTTTTACTATTATTTTGACATGACGTTAAAATTGCAGTACTTTAAACATGAAAAGAAATAAACAAAAATCATATTAAACTGACTTGCGTGTTTATTCGCCTCTCAAAATATTTCACATAAAGCAATGGTTTCCTCCAGGTCGTAATGTCAATCATTGTCCAATAGCGCCAGTGCTCAAAGAGTTTTCCGGACACAGGCCCAGAGCAAGTCTCATTTTTACAAAATCACTTGCCCTGACTCAAAATCCACTTGCCCACGAAGGCCATATATTTTAATATTATTTTGACACACACACCCCGTCCAGAAGAATTAAATGGTCGGTCCCTTTTACTTGTGATATTGGTTACTGAACCCTTATTCACATTCTGCTGAAGAGCGACTCACAACCAACAAGGTTGCCAACAATGTCTGCACGCTCAAGTGGTAAATTCTGAATAATTGTGGTATACAACTCTGCCCTTGTGATTTCTGACTTTATGCCTTCAGGTTGATGTATAGTCTGCATTGCATAACAATCTTTCTGTAAGGATACGTATTCGGAGACCTTTTAGTTATTTCGTTTCCTGAATGCTGTAAAAATCTACATGTTTCTTGATAAAAGTTGAAAATAGAAATGAAGTTGGAGAGGCACTGATCTTTTTTAATATCAATCAGTAAAAACTGTAGCTCCAAATTCATACTTAGTTTATGTGATAGTAGTGTGGATGTGTCACAATTACATAAAACACTCACTCCATGTAAAAAAAACTAGCGGCTACCAACTCTTTTAAATAAAATGATTTAAATATAATGTAATGATCTCAGTTTCTTTAGGGTGAAAACAATATTGTATTGGGAACTTTAAGTCATTAATCACGTAGCTGAGCTTAATTGTCAAACAATCGCACATGGTACTGCTCAATATATTCAACCAGCAATGCATTACCAAGTTAGCGTGCGCAAGGGACAGCTTATCATTATTGATGCTGAACAAACGAGCACTAATTATAGGTAACCAATGATATACGGAGAACAGAAATAGTACTGTTCCCCATTCATATGTCACGTGCTTCAAACTGTACACACAAAGTTCATAGCTTTTGATACAATTAAGCCTCCTTTAGACTCTAGATTCCATATTTTTGCAATATGTAATACATACTTAGGCCATTCCCGCCTAATTTGATTTAGACCCCTCATAAATTTAATCTGACCTTGATAATGTGGTGGGATATAAACATGGGAACCAGCAGGGACCTGAGTATTAATACTTTACTTCAAAATAAAAATGAAGGATTTCATCAACTGGCTCAAAGTTTCTTTCAGACAAATTATATAACACCTTTTTTTGGACAGGCCCGACGGGCAACTCACAAGAGGGGCCCAATCTTGATTTAGAGGGTCCTTGGGCATTGAGCTATCAGATTTATTTTTAGCTCGGCTTGAATCGAAAATAAAAATCTTATGAGAAAAGTTAAATTTGAGAAACTTGCATGCAGCACGTGTCCTTGTCTATGATGGGTGCTGCACATATTCCCAATCTTATTGGCTCAATTCTTTCTGCTGCAGCCAATCAGAGAGCAGAGTGGTACATGTAGATGCTGATTTGACTAGTTACACATATCAAGGGTTGATGTGGATTGAAGTAGATCAACAACCCTTGGCTAGCAAAGATGGGGAAGTACTTCACTTGTACTGTTTTAAAAATTCAATGTTTCATATGCAGTCCATCCACAAATGTTGCAGGAATTAAATCCGTCATAATCTTTTCTCAGTATATTTTTCTTTCACATCTTTCCTTAGAAAATGATGCATGTCGGTAACTGTTTGAAAGGAAATTAAAGGCATGGTTAGTTACATACACAAAGTAAAAATCTTACCAATAATAATATTAATAATAATTATTAATTTCTGAGAATATATACAGTAGGTGACATATAGAACAAAATCCTAATTTTATTAGGCATTATATTTTCTTCTTCTTTCACGAATCCTTTAAAATCCTTGGATGAATTATGATTCAATTTATTAAAAGGCAGGATCCATGTTTGTATTGTTTCACTAGATGTGCCTTTTAATCAGAATGAGCTATAACCATTCAGTAGCATCTGGTAAATCGTTGGATAGTGTCCCTTCAAGAGCAGAGTACCTATACTAATGCTGAAATGGTAATTGAGATTTCCTGCTCAATGTTCAGTTTTAATTTGGAGCAACTAAACAACACATATGTCATTAAATTACTAACTGTCAACTATCAAAACATATCAGAAACTATCTGCTAAAAACAGTTTTCTTCCAGACTTTCTCAGATGCAATGCCTTGCTTCATCATGTTACCTGAAATTCTCAGGAGAATGGCTGCAAAGACAGTTCACGCTGTAAAAGATAATTCATTAACAATATCTGCTTATCCCAGTGCCACAATGTTGTCTATTGAGTGCACACACTGTTACAAACAGTAAGTTAAATATAATCCCATGTATACATCGCCGTGTGCTATGAATCATCAATGACCTGCTTAAACTTTGGGCACAGCATATTGCCACTTATGATCGTGCAAAACTAAATTGAGCACATAAGCTACTGTTTACATTTGCAAGAAACTATAATGGGTTTTTTGTATGGAAAACAATATGAAAGCTATTGGAATAATCACCTAGCACAATGTAGAAAACTGCCTGGGGCAAGAACGAAAAAAAAACCTGTCACGGTAAATAAACTGGCATGGCATGGCATGGCATCACATGTGCCATCATACAATGGCCTGGGTGCAGCGCTATCCCATAAATGGACACAGGCACCCATTATAAATATTTTGTGTCATCCTCCTATAACTGTATCCAAAATGTTTGGTCAAAAAATCTTTAAAAATGTCATTATAATTGATATTTTTGTGCATTTCACCTTGCAAGCCTTCCATAACCATCTCTCCCCCCACACACTACCAAGAAAGCTCAAAATGATACCTATATTGCTGATGTTCACAACATAGGTGAGACAACTTTTGTATAAAGCATAGCAATAAAAATGTTAATTTATTATATAATTTGTATTTTTCAATGGGATTTTAGGAAGTGAGAATTAATTTCATGGTCATAAACTGTTATGTCCTCAACTTTGCAAGGGCTCTGCTCCCCCCCTCCCATTATGCTAACCCTGTTTAAGAGAAATTAAACACCCTTTAATTGATTTCCAATTTAAATAAACATCCAATATGGTAAGTTGCAACCAGTGCAATTTAGTTCCAATTTCTTTTATAAATTCATAAATTTATTATAAAAAGTATACAATTCTAAAATATAGGGAACTATGCAAAGAAAAATGACATTACAGTATACCAGCGTTTTACATCTTGTTTTTTTTTTCTTCTTCCCCCTATACCACTGACTGGTCCTAAACATATTCGGCCAAATTTGAAAATCTTTTTCAGTCTCCAATTTACCTAAACTTCTTTGCCGTGCCATTTTATTTGCTGCTACAAGCTATTTTTTCTAGCACCAGGCTGTTTTCTACATCGCACTAGGCCTTTGTTCCAACAACTTGAGCAAGTATGCTATTTTTATGCCTTGGTTTCAATTCCATGTAATCATGAGGTTATGCAAATTAAAGTATTTTTCATATGGTAATGTAACAGATATCCCATGCTATATCTTGCAAACGTTGTATAGGGCATTCCCGAGCATCAGTAGCGGCCCTCATACCTCCGTTGCGGAGGAGGAGGGGCCCCTGCAAACCAACATTACTTTTAAGTGTTTACCTGCTATTTCCTCTTTTATGGAATGCCTGGTCTTTCCCATCTCAAATGCAACCCACCCACCATTTTTGGTCACGGTCAAAAATCAAGTTTTTTTGCAGAACCCATTTGTCTTCATGGAGTTGCTGCGACCATTTGACTCTGATATCAAAATAGATTTTTTAATAGTGTCAAATGCAAGCCATCAAAAAATTCTGATCACAGTATGTGATGTAGATCTCAAGTTCAAGTGTGAAAACAATTTGTATTCTTGGAGTCATTGTGACTTTGAACTTTAAACCCAACAAATTAATAGGGGTATTCCTTGTCTGAAATGTGAGTCATCCACAAAGTCTGGTCAAGGTAGGTGGTACAGATTCTATGGTATTTTGTTGAAACTGTTTTCTTTCTCTGAGCCAATGTGACGCCGAAATTTTGGGGTTTTTGCCCCAAAAATCAACAGGTGCCTTTAGTCTCAAACGCAATAGAACCACAAACTTTGGTTGAAGAAGGTGATGAAGAACTCAATATATTGTCAGGAAACCATTTTTCCTTAAGGAGTCTGTGACCTTCACCACTGACCACAAAATCAATTAGTGTCTTTCTCATCTCAGACACAAGCCATTTACAAGGTTTGGTCAAGGCACTGGATATAAATTTAAGTTAATGTGTAAAAACCATATTCAGTCTTTCAGTCCTTGTCACCCTGACTTTTGCTGCTTAACATTAATCGGATTCTTCCCAAAGGCATGTTAATCAAAATGTTTAGTAACCACATATAGTGGAGAGCTCAACTTATTGTGTAGCAACTAAACAAATAACAGGTAGACTGACAGATGGAAAACAGGTTGACACATAATAACATTATATGTTTGGCCTTCTGGTTGTAGTATAAAAACTATAACAAGAAACGGTAAGATTGCCGCACACTGCTAGAGGGTGCAGCTTACATGTATCTAGTTTGTTACAATGTGAGTGAAGACCATCACAATGCAAAGTACATGTACTAAATTTATAAGGAAGAACTGAAAATTGGAATTTTGTTTAAAGACCCCAATATTTCAGCATACACATCAACTGTTCTTTTGTCCCTTCACCTGGCGTGGTGAGATGACGCAATTATTACATTAATTTTAATTGATAAAGAAAAATATACAAAGGTTATGTACATGTATGCACATTCTTTATGGTATTTCTAACTCAATGTCATGCTTATACAATAGCATTACTATATATCGGGGTACCTTGAATAATATGTTAAAATTTTTATAATATATCCCCCGACACCACCCGCAAATCCTGTCCTATTTCTAAAACACAATTACCTTTACTTTTACAATACTTTCCACAAAATAAATATCGGTGAATCATACAATTTGTAAAATGTGAAAAATGGGCCCCATGGTTTAAAATATGAAACGAAAAGAGGACCTTTCCATTTGGAAAGGGATACATCATAGGCTGATGAGCATACTGTGGCTTAATCCATGCCACCATAAATTAACATTTTTACCTGAATGTATTAAAGGTTTGACTTCAGTAGATTTTCGAGAGTCAAATGTACCTTCCCAACACCCAAGTAAAAGCACATTTTTGATACTTTTTTGTTCGGTGTTCTCAGAAGCATAAATAAGTAATAAATATTGTTGATGGTTCTTTATCGAATCTACGATTTGAGTTGCAGATGGACAAAGCCTCCACATCAGTCAACCAAACAACCAAATCCCACTCAAAAGTCAGCACAGTCACAGTTCATAGTCAAATTTAGTATTATTTGAATAAGACAAGAACGCAGAAGGCATTAATGGTGATTCATTTTGGCAAATCAAGTGCATTATAATGCTTTGTAAAAAGTCATAATTTTCACTAAAATAAGATTTATTTTACAGATTTTTTTTTCTTTATTTTTTAATTATTTTTCTTGGCATAATTCTCAGTTTTAAAGCAGGTTATAAACTTGCCGATCATTATATCTGAAAACAAAAGTGATGCATTTAATCTATATTGCTAATATTTATAGTTGAGATGAACTTATACCCTTGTACATGTTCAAGTATGAGAGAAATCTAGCCAAAGCTTTTAAAAATATGAGTGGGAAGACTGCTCATATTACGACAGTGTCAAGTGATGACCCCTCTTATAATTTACTATCAGATGAAATTAAAAAGAAAAAATGTTGCTATTAAATTGTACAGTGTCTGCTAATTATATGAAAATGTCCCCAAAATGTATGAATTCGTGGCCATTCAGAGTCCCTACAGGTTACTGGAATAAAAATTCCCTGACAAAACGTTTATATCAAATGGGATACACACTAGTGGTCTCCCCAGAAATTTATGATAGCATTGGGGTAAGCGCATGGTAGTGTCATAAAATGTTTTCAGAAACACAAGTTATTATCTTAAAAGTGAAAATATTAATATTAATTAAATATAAATAAATGTACATATATTTATATAGCATTCTTCATTTTCCTAAGTTATAACATGATCTAAAGTCAACACTTATTAGTCTCTGAATCTGAATAAACGATGAAACTATCCAAGTTATATTTATCCCAAATGTCAGACATAATGTGGTTTTAAATTCATCTGTTGCAAGTATGAATTGTAGAAATAGCTCACTGGGTGAGGTTTTCAGGCTTTTATCTGTAATTCTAACAAATGAAAAGATGATGCCTATTAATGCATCAATATACTGATTAAAAAATATCACTACTTAATTTATAATGTAAAATATTCCAATTGCAAATTAGTTGTTTATTGTTGAATAAATATTTCAAATATAAATTAAGGAATAATCCAACACTTTTTATTTATGTTTTCAAAACAGGTAAAAATTGGAAGACACAAATTGCTCCTTTTCTTACTTGGATAGACAGAACAGAGAAATTCATAGCGCACCACCCACTTAAGTTATGGTTTATTGATTAAACTATTTTTTCTTGCTGAGAGTATACTGTGTAAATATAAGAGCAATTCACGAGTAACATACAATTTTCATTCACGAAGATCCTTGTCGCATGTGCCAGAAAATAACACAAGCAACAACAATCTTAACTACAACAACTATTACTACCGCAACTTCGATAAAAATAACAACAAGAGTCCCCTAAGGAACTGACTCTTTACTGGGCAAAACGAATTTCCAGGAAATCAAGATAAGACCATTTTTGCCTTTTATCTGCCAACTGTTGTAACCATCCCTGATATTCTTAAACAATAACAATATTTTCAAATTAGCTTCATTGGTGGACATGCTGCATGTTAGATTGGCACCATTTTGATTTAAGACTAAGTAGACATCATTAGAAGTATTTTGGTGAAAACCCCATGTCAATATAACCATTTATTCACGAGGAGTAGCGATAACATGATTTCCAAGACAGCCATTGTAGCGGCCATATTGGATGTACGATTGGCACCATTGTCATACAGAACAAACCAGGTATCATAAGAAGTCTATTGATGAAAACACTATGCTGATATAGCCATCCATTTAGGTGGAGTAGAGATAACAATATTTTCAATATGGCCAGCATAGTGACCATACTGAGGGTCAGTTTGCATCATTTACATTTATGACAAACTATACACCGAAGAACTTTTCTGATGAATATTCCATGTCAAAATGACTTTCGATTGAAGAGTAGCGATAACAAGAATTTCCAGATGGCCATTGTGGTGGTCATATTGGCACCATTGTCATTCATGACCAACCAGACATCATAAGTCTTTCAGTGAAAACCCCATGCTGATATGAGCATTCATTCAGCAGAAGTAGTGACAATATTATCAACATGGCCGCTGTGGTGGCCTGAGTGGCATCATTTTCATTAAGATCAACTAGACATCATAAAGAGATTTTAGTAAAATCCCGATGTTAATACGAACATCCTTCCAAGAGGAGTAGCAATAACAAGATTATCAAAATGGTCACTGTGAAAGCCATATTTGATTGCGACCAGCACCATTTTCATTTAGGACCAAATATGAAGTCTTTTGGTGAAAAACCCAATGTTAATATGACTTTTCGTTCTGGAGGAGTAGTGATAATAAGTGTTTAAGATGGATGCTGTGGAGGCCATATTAGACTTCAGATCAGCACCATTTTTGTTTGGGACCAAGTAGACATCATGAGAAGTCTTGTTGTGAAAACTCCATGTTGATGTGACCATCCATTCAGGAGGAGTAGCGATAACAAGATTTTCATGATGGTGGTCATATTGGATGTCTGAGTAGCACATTTTGGTAAAAATCCCATGTCATAAAACTCAGGGTCTAGATTATACAGGTTCCATTTTTATATGAACTTTAGGATGTCAGTTGTTGTCAGTGATAACAAACTTTGCAAATTAGCTGCTGTGGTGCACACATTGAATGTCAGCTTCGCAACATTTTCATTAAGGACAAAGTAGATATCATTAGAAATCTTCGTAAAAAATCCGATGTCATAATGATCATCCATTCAAGGGCATGGTGACAAGTAGATGTTTAGCCAGTCATCATGCCAGTCATACTGGATGTATGACTGGCACCATTTTCATTTAGGACTTGGTGTGACCTCATGTCATATTGATCATCGATTCAGAAGTAGTAGTGAAAACAAGATTCTTAAGACATTCATCATGGCAGATATATTGGATGTATGACTGGTACCATTTTCATTTAGGACCAATAAGGTATCATAAGAAGTGTACTGGTGAAAACCCCACGTTCATATAGCCATCCATTTGGAGAGGAGTAAAGATTACAATATGTTCAAGGTAAGACTTTCCATTCGGGAGTAGCAATAACAAGATGTTCAAGATGGCTGCTGTGGTGGTCATATTAGACATCAGATAGGCACCATTTTCATTTAAGACCAACTGGACATCATAAGAAGTTTTATGGTGAAAACCTCTTGTCAATATGACTTTCTGTTCAAGTAGAGATGTGATACTATTTTTAAGATGGCTGCCACGGTTGCCATATTGAATATCAAATCGGCACCATTTTTAGTTAGTACCAGCAAGACATCATACGAAGTCTTTTAGTGAAAACCCCATGCTGATATGACCATCCATGTAGGAGGAGTAGCAATAGCAAGATTTTAAAGATGGCCGCTGTGGTAGCCATATTGAACTTCAGATCAGTAACATTTTCATTTAGGACCAACTAGACTTCACAAGAAGTCTTTTAGCGAAAATCACATGTTGATACGACCATCAGGAGTAGTGATACAATTTTCAAGATGTCTGCAGTTGTGGCCATGTTGGATGTCAGATCAGCACCATTTTTATTTAGGACCAACTAGACATCATAAGAAGTCTTTTAGTGAAAACCCCATCCTGATGACCATCCATTCAGGCGAAGTACATGTAGCGTTAACAGGATTTTCAAGATGGATGCCATGGCAGCCATACTGGAAGTAAGAGCAGCACCATTTTTATTTAGGACCAACAAGCTACGATAAGAAGTCTTTTAGTGAAATCACATGTTGATATGACCATCCATTCAGGAGAAGTAGCAATAACAAGATTTTCAAGATGGCTGCTGTGATGGCCATATTGAAGTCACCATTTTTATTTGGGACCAACCAGACATCATAAGAAGTCTTTTAGTGAAAACCCCATGATAATATGACCATCCATTCAGGAGGAGTAGATATAAAAAGATTTTCAAGATGGCCACGGAGTTGGACATATTGGAAGTCCGAGCAGTACCATATTTTAGACCATGGGATGAATGCGTTTGAAACGTTTCATGGCAATTCTCCAAGTAGTTAAGGAGGAGTAGCGATAACATTCTGGTGCTAACGGACAGATGAACGACGGATGACAGAAGACGGAAAACAGACCATCCCATAAGTCTATGACCAGTAGAGCTAAAAAAAACTAATAATATATATTATGTGAGTATAATAACAAATTGAATTATCTTGAGGTAAAATAAAACAAGAAAATCCTATTGAAAGACCCCCCCCCTTTAACTGGTTGATCCCTTAAAGAGAGCTCACAACTCCACAACAGCCAAACCATGCCATCTTTTATGTAACCTAATTTGAACCAACTTAAATGGTGCACAAATTACCTGATTTAACATGGTTAAAGATGGGTAAGTCAGAATCAAATTACACAGATCTACACAAATTGTAATGCCAATGATTTTGTCAAGTTACAAAGTGATGATGATATTAGTTATAGAAATCCTCATTGTCTGTTTAAAAATGCATATATTTGCTATTCCTACATTTAAACCAGATATATTTCATCGTGTGGTACAAACAATGTGGCAAAGCAACAAGTTAAAATGTCATTTGTTATTGGTACCATTTGATAAAATATATCAGGTATTTTACAGAAGGAAAACGACAAGTTAAAATGTCATTTGTGGGTACCATTTGATGAAATATATCTGGTATTTACAGAAGCAAAGAATATTTTAATGTTATTATATAACAAACTTGCTTCTGAATCGAAGCTTTGAAGATTAATTCCCTCGTCGTTAAGTTCACCTAATATTTTCAATCACATTTATTGGCTGATCATAACAAAATATCAGAGATCTGAGAGAACAGTAGGTTTTGGATCATCTAATCTGTTGCAATAAATTAAATTTGACATTTTGATACTATTTTACCCTATGTGACCGAAAGAGCAAGTCGAATTAAATAATGCAGCACACCGGATTTTTTACATTGTTGTCAAAGTTGTTAAGGGATATAACTTTGTAAAGAAGCAAACGTTGGCAAGTCCAATATCTATGGCAAAAAGAATTTCCACACCTAAAAGGTAGTGCAGTTTCTAAATAGTGCGAGGCTATTTGCACGGCTGCCGTGTACTTTCAGGACTGAGCATTTTTTTTTCTCATCCAATTGTTTCAGAAAAGTCACCTTATTTTTCACTTTTCCCAAATTTGTAATCACTTGCCAAGATTTGATGAGATGTATGCACATAATCCATAGAAAAAATAAAATAAATAATATACAACATAATTATTTCTTAAAAGAATTTAATTGTCAAAAACAATTGTTGATATACTTCAGGTATATATATTTTAGCTTCTGAATTTGAAAAAATGACCATGTACATGTCTGCCATCTGCACCAGCACTAAGCCAGCAACTGATAGCTGTGTCCGGGTTAAAGTCCTCAAGCTCTGGCCCATTTGCTGAAATGTTCATTTGAATTTGTAAACTCTCTTTTTTACGGAATTCCTTAAATAAGTCTTGATTAAGTTCATTGAACTAAATTCTCGCTCACACTCAGCAGTGGAAGGGCTTATAACAAACATGATTTCTAATAGTTTGCATAACAGACTGAGACAAGGTGGATTATTCACTAAGAGTGTTCCAAAAATGTCAACAGGTGGATCCGGTGACTGCTTGTATGCCCTCTTCTACGCTTTGAACTCTCAATACTGCTCAGGAATGGCTATTTGAAAATCACTTCAAGATGATTAAGAACGGTTTTCCGTAACGGGCTAGGGTGTAGGCTGTGTTAACGAGAGCTCTGATGTTTTTCATTTCAGTCTCATTTAGTTTTGAAAGGGCCTTTCCTAGTGGAGCATCGGCAACTCTAACTTCAGGGATTTTCTGCACATGCTGGCTAGTGTCTGCATATATTGTGTTGCACGGGCTTATGGGGTCCAGAAATGTCATGAGACTTGATTGGTTCAATCCTGTATTTCCACTGACAAATAAACTGGTTGTATTTCCAACCTGTGCCAGTTCTGAATAGTGTTTGCAATATCTGCAAAACATTTTCCCTTCTGAGTCAATGCATTCAAGCCAGGGATAACAATCAACCCAATGCGGCTGAAAATTTATCTGTCTCTTACATGTAGCAGTGTCGTATTTGACATTTTTTGCTACCACGGATTCTGGCTTATGTCTCTTTGGAGACGTAGCTACCTCACACTGCCACGGAATAAGGCAATAAAATAATTTCGTATTGCATTAAACAATGGTAACGTATATTTTACTATGTCGACGCGTACAGTGTTAACTAGAGTAGCTCGTTTTTCTACCTTGACATGTACTTACTGAATGAGTACATCTCGTTGTAGGTCATTTGCAGCGTGATGCCCATGCTTCTCGACATGCACGGGTTCTTTACATTTGGGTCTTGAACGTATTGTTTTTTTTATATAGTATAAATAGTAGGTTTTTACTATAAGCGGGACATCATCGCTTGGATCTTGTCACAGAGTGTCGGTCTTGGCACCACAAAACTACAGCCGTAGGGGTAAGTGACAACTGTTAAGATAACTAAGTCCCTTGTACATTTGTGCTTTTTACTGTGTTCGTGACATTCTTATTTTTATCATTATCGTAAATTGGATAAAGCTTTGATAGAAGAAATAACCACGTTTAACAGACAATTAAATGTTAGAATTTATTCCTTTTCACGTGTAGGATTCGAGTAGAAAGTTACACGTAGAGTGCGGGTTTAATGTATTTTGTATAACTCATTAGGGATATTGACATAATGGACTATAGACATTCTTTTGAGTGGCCCATACGTATATTTCATATGGATATATTTTTGTATTTTGTGTGATATCGTATTTTGTATTATACGCTACCAGTTTCATCTATTTGTAGCTTAAAATGGTAGAAGGTAAAGTTGAACCAGAGTGAAACTGGGAAGATGAACCAGAATGAACCTGGCGTGGGTTGAGGCAGTGCAGCCACAAAGTGTTTTTGAACTGTGATATTTAGTTTTTTTAGACTCTCATCTTGGTTGTATGAACCATATCATGTCGGTTATATGAACCGTCATCATTATTATTTTCAGTACTGTGTCGCCATTATCACTATCCTCGTCATTATCATTATATATATATATATATATATATATATATATATATATATATATTTTTTTTTTTTCTTTTTTGTGAATGTGTGTATGGTATGTACAAGAGTCTGATATTGTGTAGCTTGTGTCATCGACATATCATACAATACATAAATATCGTAATTCACATACATTGTGTTTGTTGTATTCATTTAATCCAAGGTCCACTCGGTTTCTATTCTGTTACACACACTCAGCAGCAGTCTTACGTTTTATCCCTCCACTTTCACAAACATTTACCTTCTCTGAATCGTCCTTAGCAAACTCCACAGAGTAAATATCACTTTGCTTGACAACTACTTCTAAAGTGATCATAACATATATTTTATATTTTAAATACGAACAGCGACAGATCATTAATTATCATAATTGTTTCGCTTAAAACGTAATAACTCATATATAAGTTAATCCTCTATATAATCAATTAAAAATTAAAGAATCATTACTGTCATTTAATCAGTTCATAAAGGAAACCAACTGATGTCTGTAAAGTACCTTTCATTAATTTAATTACATTGACTCGCTGGATTAAAATCAGAGTGATCCCCTAGTGAGGATCTGGTTTGAGACCTTGTTTGTTTTATGTGTTTTGATTTGCCGATAATTTGGTCGCTTCGCCCAATATGCAGTCAAACGGTAATAGAATGTGCGCATATGTGACAGTTATTACTGACCACCTTTATACAGGATGTAAATGTATACATGGAGAGGGGTATAATTAAGTATTCAGTACGCCCGGAGGGCATGAATGGCCAAATAAAGGTAGATATAGTGATTAAAGCATGAAAATAAAGACTTGCCCGACTTTTTTAAAATAGGAAAGAAGCACTTGTCCCCCATTGGCGACTGGAAAATTGTACTTGCCCGACTTCGAAAATGAATAGTCCTTGACCCCGTGCTATGGGATTTGCTCAGCCCTGACCTTAACTGGGGAAGATTATTCGCATGACTGCACTGTATCTAATCTTGAAAGACTATTCGCACATCCACCATGTACATAATTCAAGTAATTTGTAAAGTTTCGGGTACCTGATATGCGAAGGGTATTCATATGGTTGTGTACAGTATGCGTATCATGGATTATAGAAAATCCATGCTCCCACGTTGGACCTTAAAGCTCTTCCGCCTTGGACCGGATGTAGTGGTCATTGTGGTTTGCGCATGTCATGGCTCGTAGTGGACGGATTAAATTTTAAAAATGTATCATCCAGATATTTTAAGGGAACGTGTACCAATTGACAGTTGGTGGTTATGGTAACTGTTTATAAAGAGCGGTTCCTAGAGCTCTCACTGGTTCATAAAACTTTCATGAACTTCTGCTACTACGAACTGCAACTGCAAATCATTGATGGAATTTCCGAAAAATATCTTAATTACTTTTGGAAAAAACTAAAGACAAATATCAAGCTAAAAGTCAATAATCCATTTAGAATCTATCAGATAGACCGCATGTATAAGATAATAATCGTGAGTCTATGAACCACATTCTTATACAGACAGTTGACTGCAAGACGAAAACGCTCACGGCATTTGTGCAACTGACACGTGAATTAGTAACCGGACAATTCAGGAATCTGATGAGTGCTCTAGTATGCACTGGAGATTTCCGGCTTGCCGACAGTCAGAAACAATTTCAGTTGACAAAACAGACTGGATAAAAAGGACAGAGCAACAACGCACAAACTTGTTCAAATTCTTTAGACGCCACATTGACATAAACACAAAATACATGGTTTCTACGGACGGTCAGACAACTGTTGTTGCACCAAGGACTAACTGACGAAAACCTGGACAAAGGAAACGACAAATTAATGTACAAACTGTGACAATTACTGCTAAAACAAAAATATTTTCCTGAGATTTTCTTTGTCTATCATCATATATCCTGGCTTGTTACAATGGCACTCTTAATCTCACTCTTGCATATACTGTCTTATATACTTTTGGTACTTTGATACTTTTCACTTTCATTCTGTGTGTGTATTTCGATTCGCCGTTTATCATACCTGTCCAATCAAGTAAAGAGTAAATAATTCGTATCAATTTAAATCAAAGTTTAATTTGCTTTTTATTATTATTCAAACAAATACAAACGAAACGAAACAATAATGTACGAACTGTGATAAATACTGCTAAAAGATCCAAACCTGAACATTGAAATATACTTCGGTAGAGATTTCGTCATAAGCAGTTTGTGGTGTTTATATGTGAATCAGGCACATACTTGTTTTGGTTGGATTTATTAGAATATATCAATTAAACACAAATGGTTAACGACAGACGGTCGACTTATTATTTTTCATACAAGTACTTATTACTTTCACAAAGAAGTCAACACTTTCCTCAACAAAAAAACAAAACAAAAAACAAACTTATATTGTCTTTTTACATTAAAATGGACCTTGTCTGCATCATAGTCTTTTGGGAATCTAACATTCTGTCTAATGAATCCAAGATTCAACTTCGAAACCAGTTTACTTATGTTTGTGTCTTTGGGCATTAAATGAATTCTTTGTCAATTCTGAATCTTTTATGAATATCCCCCGTTCACATATTTCCAAGAAGAAGACTTTCTTAAGAACCTTACAATCAACTGTCATATCATCTAAAGCAGTATATAAGAACACGTTTCACTATTGTCAAATATTTGGAAACATTTTAAACAAAATTTAAATTTCATGCTATTTTTATTTGTCAAAAACAATATCATTAAAAGTTAAAAGTAAATATATAATATATCGTCCATCCACCTAACTTCGTTCTCATCCTTGAATTGTGCGCCATGTTTCTTGCGACCTAATGCGCTTGTTTCGAGATAATGACATCATCAACTGAGTCACCAACGTTCTTCAAGAGTGACAGGAAGTATTTAACAAGTAAAATCAAACAAAATGAGATTTAAATAGGTAATTTCATGTAATTGAAAAAAAGTCAGAATGAAAATCTATATTTTGACTAATGCCTTATTTGTGTCATACATTTTCGCCTCGAATTTTGTATTTTATGTTAAAGATAGGTCCGCTGATCACATGTTGTTTTTGTTTACATTTCTTGAACAGGAAAACCAACTTTGGGAATTTATACAACGGCAAAGCCAATTTAAATATTTGGTTTTAATCACGTGGGGTTCTTATACAACGTAAGCAAAATTTACACTGGAAATGTATATTCACTATGGACTTTTTCGTTTCAGTATTATTTCATAATAAACATATATTCTACATCAAAAGACATTGAATCTATTATAACAAAATGTGTATCCATTCACCAGTGTCTATTTTAAAAAAATTCTCTCTCTATATGTCTCTCTGTCTGTCTCTCTCAGTCTATTGATTCGTGTATTTATATGGTAAAGAACAAGCAAGCAGTAATGTAAGTGCACAAACTGCATATAGAATTACCGGAAAAAAATGTCATTTTTAATTTATTTTTTTTTATTAAAAAAAAACACGGAGACGCTATAAACTAATAATATCCATACCTTGGCATAACTGGCACATTCCGGTCATATGCCACGTGACTTTTTAAGCAGTGTCACGAACCATGGACTCTATTTCGGAAATAAGTAAACTTACATGCGCTCGGAAAAACGGTAATTCTGAACTAATGTACATAAATGCCAACACTTTTATAATGACGATAAAATGAAGTAGATATAGTTGAACACTTTCTATGGTTATTTGAATAGATTCTCACAATATTATAACGAACGTGTTGCAATTCATGTTAAGGGCCCGAAATATTGAGATTCGGGGATAAAGTCGGCAAATACTTTTGATACTTTGATATCGTCCACCCAGCTGACTTCGTTCTAATCCTTTAATCGTGCGCCACGTTTCTCGCGACCTAATGCGCTTGTTTCAAGATAATGACATCATCAACTGGGTCACCAGCGTTCTTCAAGAGTGACAAGAAGTATTTAACAAGTAAAATCAAACAAAATGAGATTTAAATAGGTAATTTCATGTAATTGTAAAAATAAATCAGAATGAAAATGTATATTTTGACTAATGCCTTATTTGTGTCATACATTTTCGCCTCGAATTTTGTATTATATGTTAAAGATAGGTCCGCTGATCACACGTTGGCTTTGTTTACATTTCTTCAAGACGAAAACCCACTTTGGGAATTTATACAACGGCAAAGCCAATTTAAATATTTGGTTTTAATCATGTGGTGTCCTTATACAGCGTAAGAAAAATTTACACTGGAAATGTATATTCACTATGGATTTTTTCGTTTTATTATTATTTCATATAAAATATATATTCTACATCAAAAGACATTAAATCTTTTATAATAAAATGTGTATCCATTCACCAGTGTCTATTTTTAAATTTCTCTCTCCCTCTGTCTCTCTGTCTCTGTCTCTCTCTCAGTCTATTTATTCGTGTATTTATATGGTAAAGAACAAACAAGCAGTAATGTAAGTGCACAAACGGCATATAGAAATAACGGGATAAAAATTCCGTTTTTAATTTTTATTTTTAATTTCAAAAACACGGAGACGCTATAAACTCATAATATCTATACCTTGGCCCAACTGGCACATTCCGGTCATATGTCACGTGATTTTTTGGCCAGTGGCACGAACCATTGATGCACTTTCGGAAATAAGTAAACTTACACATGCTCGGAAAACGGTAGTTCTGAACTAATGTACATGAATGCCAAAGATTTTTTACGATGATTAAATGAAGAAGATATAGTTGAAAAATTTCTATTTTTATTTGAATCGATTCTCTCAATATTATAATGAACGCGTTACAATTCACGTTAAGGGCACGAAATATGGCGTTTCGAGAATTCTTTTCACTTTCATTCTGTGTAGATATTACTACCATTTGACTTTTATCAGATCTGTCGAATCAAGTACGACCGAGTGACGTCATTACATGAATTGTACTATAAATAAGAAAAAAGTAAATAATTCGTATCAAAATCACACAAATCATATTTTATTTTGCTTTACATTATTATTCAAACAAAAACAAATCATAATTCCTGTACACCAATATATACACAGAGAACATGTAAACACATGTGTATTTCGGGGTATTTCAGTGTTTCAGTATATTTCGATGTTTCTAGTAACCCCAGAATGGGGGGGGGGGGGGACATTATTACCTTCAATTCAGAGATTACTCCAAACATTCTGCACTGATAGCAAATTTGAAATCCTGGATCAGAAACACCCCTGTATGTGCCATGGACATTGGCCTACTAATTTCTCTGCACGCTCATCCATATTAAAATTTCCTGGATTAAGGGTACAAAATTCCCCCCGACTTTCAACTAAAATTTAGGCTTAATGATGGAAACTTTCAACACAAGCAACGGTCACATAGCCTATATAGTCAGTCAAATCGCATGATCTACCAACCTCTCCCATACTTGGGTAAACTCTTTCTACACTGCTAAATCCCTGTTACGTCTGCACATCCCTTCATTACATTATATTCATTACCATGCGCTTTCCATAACTAAATGGCAAACCCACCATCATTTTGAACAATATACAAGTCAGCTTGTCCGGAAGCTGACTAGAAGCATGCGCAGCACACTAGAATGTATGACTTCGGGGTTTAACCTAGAAGTGGGGCAACATCTAGCCAATATGAATGGTTATAATATTTCACATTATTTCTGATAACGGTTCGATACGTAACAACGATGATGATAAAAAAGAAAATTAAAATCTACTTTAGTCATGTAAATATGCACGCTATCAACAGAGATATACATAGTATGCATGATAATGAAAGTTGCATCGCGAATATACATAAAAACTTAAAATTTGAAACATCTCACAATCCTTTCAAATAAACTTGGTTTAAAAAATAAGTTTTAACCTTATTACTATCCCATTTATAATTATGAAGTGACTAATACACTTTTCTTTTCATAGAAATAGTAGGAAATATTGTTTTACTTTTGGGTGACTCTAGATATATCCTCTGGGCGACAGCTGTCGCCCAAAGGCTGCTTGTCTGTCGACCAATGGTAGCATTTAAACCTGGCCACACTTTCAGTGATGTAACACTGACTGCAATTGCTCACAACCCCAACTGGAGTTCCGAAACCAGGAAAGAAAAAGAATGTTACTGGATACGCTGCCTGATAACACTGAAACCAAGCTTCTTGAACCAAGAAGACTCCTAAAGGACAGCCACACGCAAATAAAATCATCATCTGTCTACAGCCCACCACTTTTTAAACTAAAAAATTCATTCGTTTTGCTAATTACTCACTCACTCACCTATTGTTACTACTGTTTTTTGTAGTTCTTCATGATGTTATTATAACCATGGTTATTACTCTAATGACAGAAACAATGAAATATTCGGAACATATTTTGCGGTTACACCACTTGTTACGGAATTATATATCATTTTTCTTTTAATAATGGTATAGTTTATTAGTTTATGATCTCTGTTCTTTGTCTAACAGCTGTCGTCTTGCCGTGAGTACACATACGGTAAATTGGATCAATATTTCACTGAAGCTTAGTGATGTTTCGTGAACCAGCGCATGAGGGTATGAACTTCTGACTAGATTCTATGATTCAGTTTAGAGTCAATATTTTATTGACTGTTAATAACGTCAAGGCACAAGTACTTTGGTGATGTCACTCATAATCTAGTTTCTGATTGGTTCGGAGAGGGTTGTAATTTAGAAGGAAATTATTTCGAAATACCCAGTTGTTTATCAAAGACGTAGTATGGGTTTTATTTCGATTCTGCGTAGTAAAAGACTATATAATAGGATTTATAACAGCATTCTAGCATTCTTCATAGCTACACTGGATTGAGAGGTCATAAACGAATTTGGTTCATTTTGTGCGTGGATATTCTACTTTTGTGATATATATCATCACACAGTACATTATGGATTAGTACTGTTTTCTTAAACATTAATAATTATACAGCTCCGTGGAATTATCGGAAACATTTCTAGAACTTGTGTTATTCCATATTCACAAGGACTATTTGGAATTTATAAGACTTGGATATAACTGATGATTCTTATTGACGCATCAGTACAGTGAAGGTTTCATTCGGAATCTACCTCATTCGGAATATTTGGATTAACTTCCGGATCAGTGAACTTTAGAACAATATAGGTCTTTTAAGGATATTCTATACTGTAAGTTATTTTTAATTCTTTCACTTTGATTGTTTGTTAAAATATTTTAATATTTTAGGAAATTTAATATTTGTATTTTAAATCTTGAAAGCTTGTTTGAGTCTTTTCTTTTGTTACATTACCCCTAGTCGTAACACACGTTACATTAATAAACAGATGGCGCAATAGCTCATTACTTTCTAGGTCAATAAAACAACTGGTTTGCAACATCAACAGTTACGTTGAAGCCAACTAGGCGAAACGTCAAACGTTTTCAAGCTTTAATTACACGAGAGATAGTTATGTAAACTTTTCTAATTTCAACGCCGTTTTGTGTTTATTGTCTGTCTTGTCTCTGTTTTGTGTTTGCCTTTGACAAAGACTCAGTGAGACTCGAAAGCGCTAAAGCTAGTTAAAAACAAGTTGTGCACTGTTCGTTGTCAGTTTGTTGCATTTATCTTAATCAATCCATGATACACGCGATCCCTTGTTGGATCCATTGCACTTCAAAGGTCTGTTATTCGCCATATGATTTTGTATTCTTTATATATATATATATATATATATATATATATATATATATATATGCATATATATATCATTAAGACTTTGCAATTGAAAATTCTTTGTTTATATATATATATATATATATATATATATATATATAAACACCAAAAGTTTTAAATTGCTAAGTCTTTCTGATATTATGTCTGTATATATAACAGCGCAAATTCAAAATGGTTTTCCAACGTTTCGAGCTAAACAAGCTCTTCGTCAGGGGAATAATGGAATGCCTGAATGTTAAAGAGAAATTATTAGTAATTCTGAAGTATAAAGCATGTTAGCTGTCCCTCCGTGGGTTTGGGAGTGATGACCATTCAGAAAATCTTCTGCCCAAACCTTGGCCATTGCTGATGCAAGCATCGCCGGAAGGAATGATACCAGTGCCTTATCTATGCTAAAGCAAACTAAACTGCAGTCTTAACAGTTGAATAGGATTTCTGTTTACAAACCTCAAACTTCGCTATCATAATCCTGGAAACACAATAGTGCCAAAAAGATCAGATACGAGAATTTATCGTAAATTAATAATTAAAAAGAAACCAATATTTATGGAGTTTACGAAACGTTTTACGAACATTTCCGCTTTTTTACGCTAAGGAGAACGACCTAGTCTTATTTATACATACGTGAATTGTTTTACGATCTCAACAGTTAAGATTCCATTTTTAAACTCTTGATCTTGTTGCAGCAAATCCTTTTGAATATTGCTACATTAGAGTCTTCAATACTGACAAAGACCTACTATTATCGACTATAATTACACATAGGATCCAATCCAAATTACAAATATATTTTACTTTGAGTCACGTTCACAACATCATCGGTATATTTTTCAAATAAGGTTTTCCTACACCTTTAGACTCCTAATCAATCTCTATATCCTAATATCCTATAAATAATAAAAAATAAAAATAGCAAAAAAAAAAAAAAAAAAAAAAGAAAAAACCAAAAAAAAAAAACACAAACAAGCTAAAATTGCAATTGACTTACACCAGTATCATATATCAAAGGATAGGACAAGTTACAATTGTTCAAAACGCAAGAATAGTTTGGTTTATACACTGATCTTATAATATGGAAAGGTTTTCCCCTTATTTCCAATTATATAAGATGGAATCATAAATTATGTCTTAAATATAATCACAAGCGTTAGTAAAATCTAGAAAGTGCACAATATAGTTTTCTACCTTTATTAATACAATGTTGTATCAGAATTTGCAAACAAAAGTTTTAATTATTGAATAATTGTTTTCATATTATCATTTTGTGTTGCATTAAATAAGCTTAAAAGTAGAATAATAATCAGAATTCATTGAACTCATACAAATTTAAAACCTGTTTTGAGCTTCGTAGTATAAACCTTAGGTTTCAACCCAATTATTGAGTCTGTTATTGATAGGTTTTGTTGTCTGTCATTTGTAGATCACTTGCATTTCCTACTCAAGTTTTGGGGCTTAATACCCTTTTGACCTTTCGTTTGGAATAAGAAGAAAACAAACATGTATACAAGATACTATTAAAAATATATCCATTCCACAGACGAAAGTTTTTAAAATTGTATACTTATTACTATTGCCTGTATAAAACTGCTTAATAGACTTGACTAATTTTTCATTACTACTGAGTACATAAAGCTCATTATACATCATGCACAGCTCATTATTCATGTAATTGTCTACAAAATCGACAAAATCCACATTAAGGTTAAATAAGGGATCGTCAGGCTTAACGGCAATTTTAAAATATCTTACAAGTTGTTCTGGTTTACTTTTTTAACTATCAGAGGTGTGCAACTCTTTCATTAATCTTTTTATCTTACACTAACACCTACTTATTTACCTGCGTATCTTGTTCTCTATAACGCTTTATATAACGTAAATATGTATACGTTCGCCATTACAGTCCACATTTTACAAGAGTGGATATTTGGGTTATATTCTTTCATAGTAAGCTCCTTGTCTACAACTTGTTTTGGCAAACAGCATCATATACAATCTGACTTAAATCATTGACAATAAAAACGAATGCATTAATCATTAATGACGCTATAATTAACAAGCAGTATTATTTTAAAAGTACCAGGCTTGTATACAATACATTAATTTATCAATCTGGATAAATTCTGTACCTCTAAGAAAATGATCAACACATTTTTATATGTATCATTAAGAACCCATCAGTATCAGCACAATTATATATATTTGGTTTAGATTTAAGGGCATGTTCAGGACAAATATTGTTATCACCAATATTACTATAATTATGGTTGACTTTGCACATTGACAGTCAAATATATATATATATATATATATATATATATATATATATATATATATATATTTGATTAAGACCATTTCCAAGATGATTTCACTTCGTATCGTTTACCTACATAATGGTCACCACGGTTATACAGGTATGCTGAACAGAGGCTGTATGGCATGGCATATAACCGAAGGCCTCTTGCTGTTACAAGTGTGCCACATTATTTTACAGCAGAATAAGAAACCTTCAGTGTTGTAATTTTACACAAGTCAACCTACCTGAATATGAAATACCAGTATCACTTTTATAGAAAAAGCTAGTATGTATTAGCTTCCTCTTTTTCATTCATTATGGCTTAGGAAAGTATTTAATATTTTCACTCAGAATGTCATCCAATGCACGCAAAGCCAAGATCTAAGTGACAAAAAGCGATAAGGCAGATAACTGCTGATTGATAAATAACTATAATTTGTATAAAGACAAAAGGGAATTTTTTTCTCAAATTTGGACTAGCTGCCAAATGAATAATTGATAGCTACGATGTAGTCGTGGGTGTATTTTACTAGTAGTCAAAATAAAAGATATAGGGCACAAAAGAAACACTCGTCTTCTAATACTTGTCATATTTACACTACAAACAAAACTATGGCCATTCCATCAGATGCGGCAGCGAGTACAATTCAGAAACCGCTAACAAAGTTAATTCCTTGCACAATTTAAAGGAGACGCGTTACAAAACATGTTGCTCTGAACTCACGCCATATTTTAAGCAGAGGTCGTATAGTGTGCTACAGAATCTGTTATTGTTATCAATTCTGATAAACTAGATTTACTGGTGTGAGTAACCTAGAAGCAAATAGCCACCCAATGGCTACTATTACACATATGGTTTATTCATGCATATCCAACTAAATCAGTTCAGAAATATAATTTTGGGTTCGTAAACAGTAAATACTGTAAACGCCGCTCGGGGTCTACTTTGACCAGACTCAGACGGCGGTTACACATTTGTGGATAATGTACTTCTGGTCATAACATAAAAGACAAAGAAAATAGAAACTGTGAACATACAAATAACTTTTTTAAGACGGCTTGCAGTTATTAATACAAAGAAGTTAATACATGACTTTGGCCATATCATCTACTGAATCAGCCCGAGACTCCAATATCGGACCGAGAGCTGTAGACCAAGGTCCCATATTGGTCGAGGGCTAATTGAATGGATGACTAGACTAAAGTCATGTATTAACCTTTTCATCATATTATTTTACAAAAGGTTCAATTGTATCCTTTACAAGGATATATGAAAAAAGACAATTAGAGGTTAGCATGTTTAGATTTATTATTCGTTCTATCTCACACTTTCATCCAGTCACTATGGAGAGATGAAGCTAAAAAATGTAGGATCACATGTAAACTTTAAATAATTCATATTAATACACAGTGTATTTTTATATATGCTAAGATCATACAAAAAAGACACAAATAATCAGCAAATTACGTATAGACTTTCGCAAACAAGTTAAGTGCACTTTATTTTGTGACAGAAATTGGGGCATTGAATGTACAGCCTGAAAATATTGTTTGTAGTTTAAAAGGTTTTTCAGACATTTTAGTTTATAGTTGCAATGTGCCACCCGTATATTAAAGAAGGTGCACCACCGAGGCACTGACCATGACCGTGGCAGGAAGTGCAAACATGAGATACACAAGTGAAGGTGCACTGAAGGTCTGTCACACGAACGTACTCAGCATATTGTGGCTGAAGCTACAAGATGCTAAAGATACACGATACCACACAACGAAGGTTCAGTCAAGTCAGATAACTATACCAATGTTTTTATAGTAGTATAAGGTGCACTCATTACAAATTTCCGAAGGTGCAAGTCCAGGCTAAATGGGTGAAGGTACTACCCAGAAGGTACACAACCCTGACGTAATTATGATTACACTCAGTACATACTTTACCATAATGTGGATTGGCCCCAGTATAGTGAGATAAATATATACTGTGGAAGGTGCACACGCTATGAAAGTAGGCTCCAGCCTTCCATATAAAAAGAGTGAGTTTCGAAGGCGTGCAAACAACTGCATTGAGCGTTCAGTGTATTAGTCGCAACATTCTTTGGAGTTAATCATGCCTCTATGTTTATACAGTGACGGATTTATGATTTTGCGCCCCATGGCACTGTCATAGTTGCCGCCCCCGACCCAAAACAAAGCCTTAAAATCAGAACCTTTAAAGACCTTTACGCCTTTAAATAATGGCAACATTTAATTAGAGCTTTTTTTCCTTTAAAATCTGAAGCCCCTGACTTTTTGCCGCCCTAGATCGCTGTCTTGCCTGCCTAATGATAAATCCGCCACTGTGTTTATATTAGTATTTTCACATCATCATATCATCTCAAGTTTTTGTATCCTCATTACAAGGGCTTTCTGAGCAATGATTGGTTATCAGTAGGTGTAAGCAAAGATGGAAAAGAAATTTCTCCCTGAGTGCTACGAAATCTGATTGAATCTGCCGCGCCGGGAACTATTGCACACGGCTTTTATATTTGCCAACCTAGCAACTGGGCGTACCAACTAATGATAGCGCTCGTTCCCCACAGGCAAATGAAATAGAAAATGGCCTCGTCAAAATAATGGGAGGACAGTGAGTATTACTTAATAATATCGGCTGATTACTCATTTCACAAAGTTCATTCTGACTGGATAAGACTGCTATAAAAACATAGGAACACCAGGTAATTCACGTAGAATATATGTTGACGAAATAACACTGGTATGTTTAGGCTAAATTGTACACAAATGAACCTACCCCTACCACCCATCCACCCCATTTCATTTATCGATTCCGAAACTTGCGAAGAAATTTATTTTCGTAATAATACTATTGTAAATTGACTATACTACTACACTTTATTTGGAACGATGCTTAGTTCATGAGCTGCACGTGTTGTTTCAAAGTCGTATGGTATGCACACCTGAAGGCACACAGTGTACCTGTTCACATTCCAAAATGAATTCTCCACATCTATTTAATTACATTGTTTTACCTGTGTGGACTGTAGCCTCACTTGAAAAGCATGTACTTACCCATGCTAGCTGCACAGTGGCAATGCAACAAATCGTAAACATGTGTTTCTAATCATTAATATGGCGAATTTACCACAAAATTAAGATAAAGTGTTCTTGTCTTCCACTAATCCTGTTAGAATCAGAATGTATAATTGTCATATATGGTTTTCCTTGTATTGTAGTGAATTGTTAAAGATGTGATTTTGAGACCGGGTGGTTGTCAGGTACGATGCCAAGCCCTCCTATAAAACAATCAGGCAACAATATGGATCAATTAGTCGCCTATTCAGAAATTTTTCAAATCTGAGTGACTGATAGAGTTTATGTCTCTCATAATAAATTCTTTGTCAACAACTTGTACACAGCGTCACAATACAATCTAGCTGAAATCACTGACGACAAAAATAATCCAATGTATCGTTATCATAATTAAAACATAACGGTTTTGATCACATGGTCCTTTGTTTCTCTGACATCTTTGAATACAATTGCACCAGACACTACTAACATTTATTCGTAAAAACACTTATTGAAATGAACTGGATTAAATTTGTGCCAGAGTCAGACTATTAAATGCATACTATACACATTTATTCAACATGCCAACAAAAAAAAAAAAGTAAAGTATCAGCGATGAATAAAATAATCATCAGTATTGTGGATTCTTGCAAATTCTTCACGGCGGCGGAGATACGAACTTTGACTTCAGATATGATATTCGTGTACTTGTACGGTCGAATTTTGTACTTGTTTGCAGTCACTGGTGTGCAGGGAAATTATCATCAACTTTCATTATCTGTGTGCCTCGACTGCAGCTCAATTTATAGTTCCATATTATAAGTATATGAATAAAAGGAGCGGAAGACCATTTAAATGATTCTCTTTATTAGTACAATTAACAGTCTTGGGCAGAGGATGATTTTATTACTGGGAATTATTGATGATAGTGATCACTGGAATTACTGGGATAGCAAAAGATCAAGGACGAAAACTTGCTATGTGACTGTTTCCAATGCAGAAAAGAGTTGTGTCCTTTGAACAGTATCCTACACTACTGCTACTTGAAGTGCTGTGTAGTATCTGGAGGAAAAATATATTCGCCCGACTAACTCACAGAAAGAGTTAAGTGTTTGTACTTAACTCTTTTGTATTTTGTTTGCTCTTTAATAAAAAGCAATACGTAAATACTAATGTATTAATTTGTTTCACTATTATCATTTTAATCATGTCTATAAAGTTTGTTTCTATGGTCTTTCTATCACTCTACCTCTCCAAATCTCTTTACCATTTTCTCGGTGATTTATTTTCTTTTTTCGTTCCCTGTTGGTGACATTGATACTGATCGCCTCCTCAAATGACTCACTGGAAACCGACTTTTGAAATCATTCATAGTCTTGGTCATGACTTGGATGCTTTCAGCTTTCCTCTGTAGGGGTATGTTTATCAATTCCAGAGCCTTTGTATTTGTGGCTATGTGCTGTAGCATAATGTCAAATATTTCTTGTATGACTCTTGTTAAGTTTTTCCCCACATTGATATAAAGGCAGTCTTTGGGTTCCTTCTCAGAGGATGCTGTATTTGGCATGTGAACCCTTGCCCCTGGACTTGGCGTTCGATCAATTATATAACCTTCTTGTGGTAGTAGTTGGGTCATGATATCTTCGCCATCTACAAGGTGCTGCAATGTGGACACTCCAACTGCGTCGTTTGCATCTTGCTGCGACTGCAAGGGCTGCGCTGCGGGCATCAATAGAGGTAGCCCATCAGGTATTGGTGTGAATCCCTAGGTCGGTGACCGCCTCTTCTCATCCCAGTGCTTCGCAGAGGTCTCTCGATCATACTTAATCTTATCGAGACCCTCCAATGGAAATATTGATGGCATAATATTTAGTTTCGTCCGTCTTCGCTCTTGTGCTCAGCAGACTGACGACCATGGTCTATTAAGTCCTTGTAATTAGTCGCTCGATAGTGACAAAACCTGCAGAGGAATGGGGCATGCTACAGGCCTGACATATGTTCACTTAACATATGGACGATAAGCCTGCCCCTCTACAGGTTAGTGTTTATCTGGGTGACCATTACTGAAATGAAAAGCATCTGTGTAAGCTCTTTCGATGTTAAATGATTCCATCAGGAACAATACACAAATTATAATTTAGCATAATTAAATGTATGTATGTATGTATGTATGTATGTATGTATGTATGTATGTATGTATGTATGTATGTATGTATGTATGTATGTATGTATGTATGTATGTATGTATGTATGTATGTATGTATGTATGTATGTGCGTGTGAAGCTAAAATTGTTATGTCAAGTAACACCGATTAAAAGAAGGTGATAAACCCTGTTTCTGCATGAGGAATATGAAAATTACACATACATTTTCTGATACCGTTTCCTTATTTTATTTTGCCCATCTTGGGGGATGATCACCCAGGTAAGGTTTCATCTTGTTCCGGCTGACTGTTTTATTCATGCCTTGCTAAGTCTTCAGGTGTATATAATTCAGGTAATTTATCTTTTTCAGAACAACTAAAGGACCCTCAAATGTTTGCTGTAACTTTGAACAGGTTCTTGATTTGGTCTGCTCGAGAAAATACCAGACTAAGTCTCATTTTTTATGTTGATATTTGTGCAGCCTTAGGTCATAACTTTCCGTTTGCCTTTTCACCGCTTTTGTGCCACAAAGCATGCGCGATCGATACGATGCTTGTGTCTGTCAACATATTCTCCATAGGAAGTCACTTTGTCATCATCGTAGTAGGGATATGTCTGAAATAGCAGTTCTGCTGGAACACGGACCTCTCGATAAAACATCGAATAATATGAAGTTAATCCAGTTGAGTCATTCGGAGTATCAAAGTAAGCCGCAGCAAGACACTCTAAGTTTAAATCTCATTATTTTCTTCACCTTTCAAATATGCCTTTATCATCCGAAGTGATGTTTGGTTAAACCTCTCTGCCTGTCCATTACATTTTGGGTTCCTTCCTTAGTTCTGGTTTTCTTGATTTCCAGTATTCTACATAGCTCTGAACAAATTTCACTCTCACAATTTCTAACCTGATTCGAGTGTAGAGATATTAGATACCCGGATCTTGCAACAGCTTCATTCAATATCATTTGAGTGCATGTTTCTGCAGTTTGGTCCAGGATGGGAAATTGTTCAACCCATTTAGCGAAATGATCTGTTAATACTGTAACGTAAAGGTTTTCTCTTGAGGTTTTAACCAATGGTCATAATATGTCCACTGCTAGCCTGTCAAGCGGCGCGCCAACCCGCATATCGCCCAGTGGCACACGTAATGTTTCAGTTATTAATTTCTTTCATTTGAAACCAGTACAATTTCTTTTGTGTCTTCTCTCTGGTTATCTTCACTCCCAAGTGGTCGCTTAGTATTATGTTATGCATCTGCTTCAGAACTTCTCTTCTTAGGCATCTGGGTAAAATCAACTGTAAAAAAGGTACCTGTGTAATTTCTGTTATGAAATCGCCTGTACAGTAGTCCATTGTGAAGCTCTAAAGAATTCCATAAAACCAGTAATGTCTTGCTGCTGAACTGTGTTTCACCATTTTAAACCAATACCACTGAGGCTTCACTTGGAAAGCTAGAATGTGCAAATTCTTTGTCTCTGTAATTTTATTTGTAAAGTAAGTTTAAATTACATAGTTAGTGGCACACTGTAAATATCATGCAAAATACATATAAATCTATCTGTTCAAATGGATCTACTTTCCCTGTCGTCTGTCAATAACAATGACAGTTTCTAAATTTATTGAGCTTAATCGCGCCATCTAGCGACTATTTAAGTGAGATTATATTACTGCTTTAATATATATTTGTCGAGTACACCAGGTGACGAACGGTGCGGAATACCTTAACGTTAGAGACGTGACATTCCTTTTCACTCCTGGAAAATAAACATTCTTGTGCTAAGACGAATGCAACTCTTCTTGACACTACTGTGTGTGATATATATATAAATCATTTGCAAGAAAATGCACAAGAGGCTACCCATCATCTGCTTGGTTGAACTGGTCATTTTGTTCTCAGGTAAGAGTATTTGGTTTTACTCCCTCAGTCCTCGTACTTTTAGGCAACATCAGCCAGTGGGGTAACAGGTCTAATGTATCCACTGTTAACGTATTCGCAGATATTAGCTGCATTCTAGGTGCATACCCGACTAGATACCCCAAAAAAGTTTATGCAATGCTGCATATCAAGAAAGAAGTTTGTACAACACCGTATACCAACAAGGAAGTTCCTACAACACTACATATACCAACAAGGAAGTTAATTTTTTACAATAGATAAATCATTCAAGTTGCAACTTGTCATTCGTGGCTTTATGTTTACCATGTTTTTTTCTGCTCAGGGCACGA
>JAQPZY010000628.1:120000-282616 GCA_029931535.1 Margaritifera margaritifera
AGTACAAATATTATCTATGGAAATACATAGTGAAAAATGGAAATATAATATCATGTAAATAAAAATTATCTTAAATATGTATGATAATTAATAATATTGGTTACAATATATAAATTGAGTCTGCAACTGTAGCACAAGTCGTAATAAGACAATGACTTGCTTACATAGGGGAGAGAATAAGGGAGAAAGTTGATATTCATAAAGGAAAAAAAAATGATATCTGTTGAAACACAATATTATTTATATGGACTAATACTTTGTAGAGATAAATACCGGCATACATAAGCATCTACCAATTAAATGTCATGTGATACGTCTGACGAATAATCCTCATTTAATGTAAATTCGAATTTAATCTAATATATATGACCCCGTTTTAATAAATTAGGTATGTCATACTTTAATGTTAAATTTCATAATCGCAGCGAGGTATTGTCTGTGTATCAACGAACTGTATCCACTAGATCAAGAATTTAATTACCAATAAAGTAAAATAACGCTGTCAACTAGTATGCTGATAGACAAATCTATTGACGGAGTCATTAAAAACGATTATGCCTCGGATTTGTAAAAAAGTTTACGAAAATCTAACTACGTAGACCACCCCCCCCCCACGCGAATGGCAGGTCAAACATCATTCTTTAAAAGAAGCATTTTCTGAACACGTTTTCGAGCACATTTAGTTATCTCTCTCACTCTCTCACTCACTCTCTTTCTCTCTCTCTCTCTCTCTCTCTCTCTCTCTCTCTCTCTCTCTCTCTCTCTCTCTCAATAAGAATCCTAAGATGAAAGAGAAATAATGTCTTCATTTGATAACACATTAAGTTGTCCATTCAACAGTTGGATTGATAACCAAAATATGACACTTCATGTACCTCTCCCCATCTGAACTTATTATTTACCTCCTCCCGTCCAAAATTTTGGGAAAAAATAGAGAGGATGGAGATAAGAAAGTGAGTGTTGATTTTCTATGATTTTTTTTTGTCTAATGGGGTTCGAGTTTAAAACTGGGGTGGATTGTTTTGATGGTCACATTTATCTTTGTTTTTTAAAGATACAAACTCACTGGCTACACGATGCTACAAACCAGATACTTTCGTTATAATTATGTAATGTTAATTCCATCGTAATAGTCTAAAGTCTAATTCGCTAAAATTCATTAATTTCGGTTGAATATAAATTTTTTTTTCTTTTTTTTTCTATTCAGCTTTATGTGCTTATTCAAAATAGTTTTTACAAGCATATTATTGGAAGGCATTGTTAACTTAAACGAAATAAAATGCATATTAAATAATGAGAAATGCATCATAAATTTGAGAACAATATGATATCCTTTTGTAAATGCTTTAGGAAAGAGTCAGATATATAATATACATGTAAATTTGTGTGTTGTATTGGAGAGAGGGGGCACGATTGTAGCACATGTGTATCGTACGCTTGTGGCACTTGTGCATCATACGCTTGGTTGAGAATTTTCGCCTTTTCAGGAGTCATATAAACAGATACTTGTCCAGTCTTATGACAAAGGTAGTTCAGTCGAATCAAACTGAACAGGCCGCTTCATGTTCTGTAATTATTATCATGCCAATAGATTACACAGTTCTGGAAATATAAACATGTTTCTCCATCAGTATTGTAATCCGATAATTGCTCATGTGGGCAGAAAGTCTTTGCATGGTAACAATTTTCAGGCATTCAAAAATGAGAGAAAGAGAAGGAATTCATAGAGTTTACAACGTTAAAATTAACTTTGATGTATTATGAGTGTATGATAAAGTACTAGTAGAACCACAGTGATTTAAATTTCGAAGAAAAATTATCTAAGTTGTACTCAAATCTTTCAAAGAGGTGTGCTATTAGTCTCTGGATTTCTTGTAAAGAATTAAAATAAGTAAGCTAGAAAGAAAGAAAGAAAGAAAGAAAGAAAGAAAGAAAGAAAGAAAGAAAGAAAGAAAAATGTAGAGAATATAAAAAGTACCGACTAAACGGAATTAGAAAGAAAGAGAAATACAAAGATAGAAAGAAACAAAATAAAAAGAAAGAAAGCGAAATATTCGACAATTTGATTTAGTCACTAAGAATAATACACATTTTGTTTTACATTACGATTACACTGCATGCTTGCTCAATAAAGATACATTGAGAAACACTCAATATAATTATGAGAACTGTTTTATGTTTTATGTCGTGACTGGTACCAGGTACAAATTTTTACAGAAATCTATTTTTTTCCAATTAGCTCATGATCAACTTGTCACATTTACCTCTAACGCTGTAAAGAGGAGGAAAGGAACGGTTATTATTTTATTTTTTACTCGATTTATAAGTAACGAATGCATTCTTAGGCTCCCTTTCAACAATGATGATGATGGTTATGGTGGTGGTGGTAATTGTAACAGGATTGAAGCCGGGTGGGATTTTATCTAGCGAAAACACTAAATACAATTACGTGAATGAGAGGTTTATTTCTAATGCATATGAACAATGATTGAATCTGACTCGTGCGCATAAAGTTCAACAGCAGATAAAATAAAATGATGTGCACAAAGTTCAACAATATCGTTCCTAAGCGGAATCGATCAAAACGTGGAATTTCAACAAATAAACACAATTGATCCCGTATGTGAACGGATATGATCATCGTATGGAACTATACCCAAATATGATTAATATATGGAATTATAAACAAGTATGGCTGACATGTGGATCTATCAACATGACATGATCACTATGAAATTTATAAACAAGTATGATTGATATATGGTTCATCAACAATCATGTTGGGTGCATAATTGATTTTTACTCATATAGTGTTATTGAATTAATATTTCACACATATAGTGATATTTAATTAGATTGATTCAAAAGTGGAACGTATGATATTATTTCTTCATAATTTTGGACATATGCTATGCTGTTGTTATGGGTATTTTGTATTTTGTTTTAAAGGAAAAAACGCAGGTGTGACTTTTCATCATCAAAAAGGAAGGATAAGCACTTTGACATATTTATAAATGACATTTTATCCCCCTGTTTCTCCGGAATATTTAAAATTTACGGAATCTCAAGACTATGCAAACTGTGTCTAATATTTTTATTCCTAAATTTGAAACAACAAAACTAACTTAAAGATTTATGTATGCAAACAAAATACATGGAAAAATCTACTAAAATACACTTTAAATCTAGTTCAAAGCAATATGTTATTCAGTGAGAGGTCCAAATTTATTTACCTTATCCAGTTGGATAGCAGTAAATTAGTATGTTTCATGTCGACTGAAGCACTCATAAATCTTAAAGTTGGAGCATACTAAAAATTTTACAATTTTATTTTTAGCTGGCAATCGTCTTCAAAAGCATCAGAGGTTTTAATTCAATCGACATTTTACGATTCAGGTGAGGACTGGTATTTTTCAGAACGCTTATGTTACGTACTCGTAATGTTCACTTGTCCTATAACAGCCCTATTCGAAGTGGTTTATTACTCTTACAAGATTCAGTCTAAAGCACTCTTATGTTAAGAAGGAAATGTATAATTAATGTATGTAGTTGTATAACTTCTAAAAGCAGTTACCATTGAGAGAAGAAAAAGATATGCGTTTAATACTAAAATGTTAATCGGATATTTGAAGAAAAAATGAAACGTTATTTTTTTCTTCACAAAACAACTATTTTGCAATGAATGTTTCTATTGTTTATCTATCTATCTGTGTGTTTGTTACTCTGTCTAATTGACCTATATATGTATTTTATGCGTTTTTACTTTTTGTTCCACTTGATTCATGTAATATTTAATGTAAGATTAAAAAAACTTCATTGAAGTCATTGCATATAATTACTATATATCGGGTCACGGCTATCACCTGGACCATGGAATAGATGACGGTTATATGCAAGTACAGGATAGTAGTAGGCATAACAGCGTAATCAAAATCACACAACGATTACATTCATTCACGTCATGAGGATATATATATATATATATATATATATATATATATATATATTACTTCTTTATTTCCATTATTGTTATTATTATTATTATTATTATTATTATTATTATTATTATTATTACAACCAATCATCAAATAATCTTCACAACAAAGCTTCACGAAAATGAGTCAGAAATACTCTTTACTTAAATACTTTTATAAATATATATTTTCACACTTTTTTCGAACCTCTATCTCTGAATTGTTATTTTGACAAGTCAAACCTTGCTGCTAGGTAACACTTAATGCAGCTTGTTTTCAAATGTGAAACATTGCTGCTACGTGGCACCTAATGCAGCCTGTATGGAAATGTCAACCCTTGCTGCTTCGCGACACTTAATAAAGCCTGTATGGACATGTTAAGCCATAATAATATAGAAAACCCAGGTCCTGTGCCACTTATTCTGTTTTATTCAGTTTAAACCGGTTAACCAGTTTTCATCTGCTCTAAACCGTTTTACTCAAGGCCAACTCCCTTCCTATCCTCCAACTTGTTATGGAAAACCCTAAGCCACTGGTCCTCAAAATAGTTGTTGTGACAGCAAAATATAAGACCACCTAAGCTACTGACCTTCAAATCTTGGGCATTGGTCTTCAAATGTTTATGGAAAAAAAAAATGGGTCACTGTACTTCAAATTTTTATGAAAACAAAATCTAGACAATTGTGTAGTAGGAAAATCTTTTTCTAGCCTGCTTGTGTAATGTGTATGCACATTGTTCAGTTAACTATTCTTTAAGTTCTTCTCTCTCTGTGTTGGTCAGTTTAACAGTCCGTTTTACAATTATAGGTCCAGAGAGCAAGAGAAATATACATCTGGATCCACTGTTAGGCTGACTGACCAACCATCAGAGAGAGGGAGAGAGAGAGACCTTCAGTCATTGACATATTTTAAAATGATCTGTTTTAGACTCTTGTTTAGGTTCAAAGTAACAAAAACAGAATAAAACATAAAATATAGGAAAAAACAGGGTGTATGCTATTTGTAGTTACGTCTCTATTTACAGCTTCGTTAGAATTTGGTGACTATTTGTTCTTTATGTGGAGTGGGTGTTGGGAAGATATTTCTCAAACCGAGTGATTAGCCAAGTACTAGGAGCAGACGTCATAGTGTAGAGTATTCACGAGACTTTATGGTAGCACGGATTAGTCTCATACAATGGACCCTGTCAAATTTCTTAATATAAGGAAATGTCGTGGTATTTTTACGTACCGATAAAAGTATGTTCCGCGAATGTGTACAACTGCGTTAAAGTTTTAAAGCATTGTCGGTAAGAGAATCTGTGTGGCCGCGATTATCTGAACTTGGCCGGTTGATGCAAATCTGCAAACTCGGTCCGCCACTCAACTCGCGGTATGAAATTTGACAACCGACATAATGAAACTTGAGCGGAATGGTAAATATTCTGCGCAAAGGAAGCATGCCGATGTAGCCTACTTAGTTTCCTATGATCAACTTGCCGGCGTCGAAGCGTCCCATGTCGTTTTCATATGTTTCTCACCACTGGCACTTTATACGTGCGGCGGTGGGTGAACCGAACTCAGTATTTTGAAATAGCTAAGGCTAAAACTATATACCTCCAGGTAATGCTGTATGCTGCAACAAAACACATGTACATTTTCGTTCATATATTATACAAAGGTATTTTAGTACATGCAATTTCGTGACAGTGCTGATGATGATGTTGATAAGATGATTTGAAGAAGTAGTAGTATTACTAATAGTAGTAATACACTTTATGGAGACAAATATTTAAACTGCATGCAAAAATACGAAATCACCTTTGTTACAATTTCTTCATCAAAATTCAAATCATAACACACATGCTTAAAATTAGAGAAAAGCAATATTTGAATATAGCGTTTTATATTCAAATCATAATTTAACGACATTTCAAGCGATCATATTTTGCGATGTATTTCTTTTCGAAAGGCAAATGGTTCAAATGTAACTAAACGATCAAATGTACAAGCAGAACTGAATAGCTAGAGTCTCATGCCCATCGTAATATCTTTGAAGAATATCTGCATAAATCTTATCAATTTATTTGAAAAAAGTGGTGTTCACAATATATTCTCAGAACCGTCTGTTCAGTTATCATTCTTTCCTGATCTGTCTAATTTGGCGAAAGTGTGTTACGAGCAGTGGGTTATCCATTAAAAAACACATAATCGATCTTCTTCTCTGTGTTAATAAGAAAATATATAAGACATATTTGTCCATCCTTACATGCCTGATTTGAATCCTGTTAGATCTTCTTGGTCCCATCTTCAGTAAGTAATTCGGTTGCAAAGTGCGCGATAAGGCAGCGGAGCTGACAAATGAGAATTTTACCGCGTAAACGGGGACTTGGGTTTTCGACTGATACACACGATGTTTAGAGTCGAGTGGAACGTGAGTATTTTTTGTGTAAGGTATGATGTGAAAAAATACCAACCAAACGGGGACATACTCAGATAAACTTTTTGCAAGGTTTTTATTACTAAGTAAAGTCGTGGCAATCCATCGCTGCCACTATTACAAAACGAGGACGTCCCCCGTTTCGAGGTGTGTCGCCAGTATGTTGGTGTGTATTCTCACAGATGTCCCCCGTTTTGCACCTTTTGCAAACTCTCTCTCACACACACACACACAAACACACACACACACACACACACACACACATATATATATATATATATATATATATATATATATATATATATATATATATATATACACGCTTCAGCTTGAACTGATTCTCTCACCTTATGAACTTTTGTCTGTGCTCTAAGGTTGATATCCTAACCATAGTGGTCTTTCCATGTATGACAACTGTTATGAATGATGTTTATATATGAATATTATAAATATTTTAGGAAATTATAAGAGTTTCTTGACTTTAATATTTGCTTAAACTTTAACGTTAAGTATAATGTTGACATGTTTAGCTATTATCCTTGAATTAGGTTGTTTACTTAGTATTTGAGTTCAAGGACGGTTTTGGTAAACAAGTTGTTTATTCCATTTGAGGTCAGTTTTGATTTTGCTTACAGACCAGAATTTCCTTTAGAGTTATGTGTCAAAAGTCAAATACACTTTATACTATTCTAGATCATTCTATCATGTGACCTATCTTTATATATATATATATATATATATATATATATATATATATATATATATATATATATATATATATACGATGTTTAGTGGACAGTTTTTCAGTTTCGACCTTACCATCAGTCTTTTAAAGGGTTTTTACAGTTGTGAAAAATCATTCCAAATTGAGAGAGAGGAATTATTTAAAATATTCATTGGATTATAAAAGTGATTATAAACTTTTGTATTTTGTATTTTGAATTGATGATTTTAGGATTTATGTGAACTTATTCAACGATTTTCTGGAGTACTTCATTTAGGCACATCATCACATTAAAGACTATTGGCACTTCAGGACATTAAAGACTATTGGCACATCAACACATTCAAGGATACAATCATTCATTCGGAAGATTCTATATTTAGGACTTGTGATTAGGACACTTAGGATTATTGGATTATGTGGATTTTAATTCACGTTACTGTAAGTGTCTTTTGAATTTTCACTTTAATTGTCTGGAAATAAATTGCTTGTTGATTTTTACTTGATTTGTTGGTTTCACTTTCTTTATGTTACATTTTTCTTAGTCGTAACACAACCTCTTATTTTTTTCATCATTCTTGTTGCTCTTCTCGCATATTTCTTTTAGTAAAGCATCTTTTAGTGCCAAGACTACCACAAAAAAACATTACCTTTCTAGATGTGGTCTTGATAAAGATTTATATGCAGAAATGAACATGAATTTAACAGGATATGTAATTGTTCTATAAATAGTTTCTAAATTCATGTTAGCCTTATTTCCATGTTATTTGCATAATTTAATGGTTAATCAATGGCGACACCAAAATCATTTACCTGCTAAACTTGTGCCATTTTTGTTTTGGGTCCATTTTATGTCATAAAGTATCTACGAGTTGATTCATGATATCCCAATATGTATCGACTTATGTTGGTGTGAAAACTCATTTACCAAGTATCGGACCAATTACGGAGGTTGAATAAATATGAATGCAGAATATAAGCATGTTCATCATTATTAACTATATCATTCATTTTTTGTAGCATAAACGAGAGGTTTGGTTATATTGTAAGCAAACGACTGGCAAATCATTTATATCAATTGTAAAAAATGAAAGTATTGGTCCCAAAGCACTACCTTGTGGTATGTCACTTTTCACTACTGATCATTTATACGCAGCACATCCTCCTGCTCCTGCTAACCGTAGACCCGGCACAACATTTTGTACCAACTAATGAATATTGTCTCTAAGCCCATGTTTCGCATAGAAGGCGTTGATTCAAATACTGTCGATTGATTTCATAAAACTGTGTCTACTCCATTTCTATGCTCCATGAAATATGTCCAATCCTCTCAAAATTCCAGGAGCTAAGTAATACATAATGTTCCTTCTTTTGAAAACATGTTATTGAGTTAAATATTTTCCATTATTCTTTTTCCTTGAATCAAATATTCCAGGACTTTTCACACAGCTGGAGTCAAACTAATACAGCGATAAATTTGTTTTCTATTTTTATGTTACTTTTTTTGCAAATGATTGTAACATTTGCCAGTTGTCAATCATTAGATAATATGTCCTCTTCGAATGACTTTTAGAACATAATAGTTACAGCACGAAGAAAACAAGCTCCGCCTACTTTTTCTGTAATGTAGGATGAAAATCATCATAACTTGAGATTATAAACTATACAATAATGACGACTTCTTATACTCTACCCAGAATATTGATCAATTTGTTTTAGTTTAAAATGGTTCCGAGAGATTTTTGTCCTGTAAATTTGGTGTGTCACACAAATTTTCCTCTGTGAAAGCCTTTGTAAAGAATTCATTTACAATTTCAGTTTTGCCTTGATTACTGCATATATTTCCTTTCTATTTTACATCAGCGTCTGGTTCTTTATATTTATTGCGCACGTATTTCCAGAATTCATAGGGAAGTTTTGCCACTTGTTAAGCTATTTTTCGTCTTCTCTGTCTCCAATTTAGAATTCCCAATTTTGTATACGGTTTTTGTTGCAAACTTTTTAATATTTCAAATAGTTTGTTTCTAGTTTGCAATACATATATTTGAAACATGTTCTTAACTGCATCAAAAGAAATTTGGCTTATTGTCGTTGATAAATGAGTCATTAACTTGCACACGACATGTCGTAAAGGAGTCGCGTCTTGAGGCAATAATTCGTTTAAAAGCACTTGTAATCCCGTAAGCTTTGAACCTTTTCCTTGACGTCTTCCCATGAAATTCGGTCTATTATTGCAATACTGAATGCTGACGTCATGGCATCAAACACTTTGCAATGTATTGGGTGTTGATCAATGTCTGACTATTTTAACATTTTCAAGGTAATCAGCTTGCTTATAACAGTCAGATACCAATAGTTAAAACGTATATGCTATTTAGGATGCAATTGTTCTTTGTGTTTCACTTGAATCCGAATAAAGTCTCTGTAAATGCGTTTTTGCTGCGGAAAAGATTGATTCTGAATGCACTCTTCTAAACTATCCATGATCAGGGTTCTTAAGGTATTGTTATCTCTGCCGACTTAAAGAATATAGTGACAGCGCGGAGACCATTGAATATGTTCTTCGTAGGATAAAACTGTATATTTCCATTCGTGGAGTTTCACACCACAACTAAAACACTGTACTTTATTTCTTTCTCCAATGCAGACAAACCTGCTTTCGCTAAAGATTTGGAAGTAGGTCCTGCCAGATATTTGGGCCAATTTCACTTTGAACGTCTAAAATCGACTGATAAAATCACAATAGTCAGGCAAAACTAAGCGAAAAGTGTATTCGTCTTGATTTGTGATTCTCAATGAGCTTGAAGTGATCAGGGTGTCATTTGAGTGCATGGATGACATACTTTGATAGGCACACTGACGACATCCATTTAGATATCGAAAGAAGATCGTGCTGCATATTTCTGGTCGCAGGACACAGAATAACTCTTGTAGCAACCATCATATTCGACTTTATTGAACTTAGAGTCGGTGGGTCCATTGCATTGATTCTATGCGGAATTTATCTTCTTCGGTGGAAGTCTCTGGTCACAATGATCTCTTTGTCTTGGAACTCTCTTGTTTTTTATACTTATAGGACGGTACCCTTAAGATACCGTGGTTTGATCAGGAAGTCACACTCGTTTCTCGTAGACGATCTGATACACTTTCTCCAAGTGTTGACTGACAATTTGATGATCAGACAAGCATACAATCTTGTGTGGATCGACAGTTTTTACATAAAAGTGTTGATCTTGACCTGAATTAAAGGCTTCTTTTAACACATCAAAGTTCACCACTTGACTCGATCGATAGTTGAGGGTTAGTCCTTTCACTTTACATTTGATATGAAGTTGTCCTTTCTTACCATGGTACTGGTAACAGTAATGTTTGAGTCCGCTACTAGCAAAACTCAAAATAATGTCTTCGGGATGTTCGTCGGTCCACGCTCCTAAACGATCGTTTTAGATGCAAGGGTGTAAAGGACGCGGTAACCTAAAGGTTCCAACACCGAATCAGTTTTAAACAGATATTGGCTGTCAAGATGAAACTCGTCGGGTGGAACAAACTCCATGACCTCTTCATAATTCATTAAGATCATATCTTCACGTATGATTTCGACCTGTTTAATGAGTTTTCCTTTCTTGTCGATGAGCTGAAAGTATTGACATGGATATACCAAATATTCAGACTTTGGCAATATCGGACGTTGAGTCAGTTTTTAACACAAACAATTCAACATGATTTTAGCAAGCGATCGTCTTCCATTGTTCTGTTCCAGGAAGGATAACCACTGGTTTTCTGTTTCAATTTCAGAAACTCGTTAACGCAGCCTGAAAAACCATGAACTTGGGTTATCGTCCTGTTAGGGGTTGTTCTCAGGTACAAAGTGTCAAATTTCGTACAATTTAACAATCGGTATCCATGATAGAGAACATGAAACAATTCGACATTCACACTCGTTCAAGACACGTTCTTGGTCATCGTGACGAAAGGCTGCTGTTGATTATACTTTTCAGCACAAGTACGATATAAAGAAAATATCGGTTTTCCTTGGCAATGATGAGGTAAAACAGCATGATTCAAGTTCGCCGCTGGAAGAACTTGACACCAGATCAAACCTGCGTACTGGCGAATGTGCTTGACATCGATGTGTTTTGTCAAAATTTCAAGGTAACCGGTAGGAAATCAAGCATATTTACACACCCAAGGGTACAACGTGGTGCATCCATGAAATAAACATCCTTGAGTTTCGCACACAATATGTGGCTTTCCTCAATCCCAACCATCCAGTGAATAAAATCCGATCTTTTCTCCGCCGTTTCTAGCATGTTGAATACACTTGTCTTGAGTTTCACATAGGCAATGTAAGCTTTGGCTGAATATCGACGGCTGACAGATTGATAGGACTGAGGTGGTATAATGACTAGTTTGTTCTTGGGCATGAACTTCTTTCGGTACAATAATCCACAATCTTTGGGAATGGTAGAAGCTTCATTCAATGGATCGATATCTCCTTGTTCGAGAAATAACTTTCGAAAAGTTCCATAACAGCGGCGTAAAATGTCCACCTAGGACCAACATTATTTCAACGTTTCTTCTTGAAAATCAAAAGTGAATGAAGTGTTGACTTGATACAAGGCGTAGAAAGTTTCTTGCTGTTCTGTTCGCATACCGTCGGGGTGGTAGTAATGAACTTCAGGCAAATATGGGAGCACGACGGGTTGAATTTTCTTCTGGCATTGAAAACGTGTGAAAAAAAAAGTTGGTCATTTCCGTTATTCCATGTGTTTTAGAGATTTTACTCAAAGGCGGAGCCAAATAATTAATTAAATCTTTAAAATGTACGTTTCTCACATTTATGTAAATGATTTTGGCTCCATTCATGGTTACTTGTGAAAATTCATTTCCTTGTTCTGAAAAATGTTTCAAAAGAAAATATCCGTCAATAGCTGTAGTGTAGTGTATTGATGACAGTTGGCATAACGATGCACGTCCTCTTCATTTCAGTTCTTCCGTGGGTGTAAAACCCCAAAATGAGCAAGATTAGAAGGAGTATGGGAGCCACGGAATATCTTTTTACGAGCCCCCCCCCCCCCCCCCCCGTAACCACGCTACAAGTCCGACAGTGATGAAATAAAGGTTCCTGAATACAGTCGTAGCAAGCGCGATGAGTCATACAAAGGTTAGGAATGTGAATACCTGTCTCTCTCGAACATTCAAAGTCAGAAAAGATTAAATCGACACGATGGTCTCTTTTATTTTCTTGTTGTGGTCATTGAATAATTCCTCGGGTTCGCTGTCATATCTCTGAAGATAACATTGATTATCGAACTTGACGAATTGGCCATTGGCCACAAATACGACATCGTTTCTTTGCTGGACAAACGCGTGACCTTTTTTTCTTGGTACAAACATGCTGTCAACATAGCCAATCCGCAAGCACTTTTCTTATGTTGGAATTGTTTCATGCCATGTCGCTCGTAACACGCTGGACTCACGAATGTTCGTTTACAAGTAATGCATAGACTCATGTTTTGTTCGTCAGGAATACAAAGTCTTGACGCTAAACAGACACGACATCTCTCGCCACAATGAATATGTTACTCCCGATTGCTCAATCTTTGGTCACATTTGTCACAATAGTCACTATATCTTAGAATTCCTGTCATACTAGTAATAGCATCGAAATAAGTTTGATAATGATCGACATAAATGTATTTTCTGTCTGAAACTTTGGTCCTTGAAACAGAAGAGCTCCACGAATGAATTGAGAGTAAACTTTCAGTGTATAGTAAGAGGCGAGCACGTCTTGAATTTTACGCATTTCTAGAGTTCCAAACACGGTCGCATGGGAACTTCCTGCTTGTTGCAAAAGGATTTCTTCTTCTCTTTGCTGTTTGGCTCCATCAGATTGTCTAATACGTTTCCATAATCGTTTCCATTCCGTTGTATCTGTTTTTCTGCATACGCTCTAGCTACCGCGATGTCGTGGACTAAACACATCTGACCATGATCATTGTTAATCTTAACGATACTTAGTCTGGGAACTTCCTCCACCGATAACACATTTTTTTACGATTTCCGCTGCCTGAAGGAGGTAAAACGTGTGTTATAGGAAGCGTAACTTTTCCATCGGTTATGTTAAACGCATCATTGAACTGTTGTACGTGTTGAATTTTGTCCAAGCTTCTGGAAGAGGTCAATTCCGCAGGTGTACTAAATTAGATCTTTGGCTAGGCACTGCCGTTTCAACTTCTGTAGCACAGACTCCAATAATTTCGTGATAAAGACAGATGTTTTTTTCTGCAGGAACTTGAGACTCGAACTCTTTAAATGTGATCGTCAAAGGGTAGACAATGTTTCGAAAATTTCTGGAAGTCACTTTATGTGTAGCTCGAATGTAAAAATAATCTTCAGGAGCTACCTAACGAATTTCTTTCTCGGCCAATCTTGACTTTCTCGGTCTTGGAGAGGAGGAGGTGGATGGCGTTAGATAGGAACCACTAATTTCCTCCTCAAAATTGCTAGAGTGAAATTCTGTCAGAATTTTTCTCTGTTTATGAGGCGAGACAGAACGTCAGCGCTTTGCTTCTGGTTTCTCCTTGGAAGGGTGTGATCTTTTCATCCCGTTGGACAATTCAAGGTTTATTGGACTAGGTTACACTTTCCACATATATAGAGGTCCTACGTACGATGGTAACATGGTAATATCGTTTTGGGCCAAACTGAAGATCATGCATACATTTAACTGAAATTTATCCTGGCTAGCATTGACTGAATTGGCATCTTTATCATTTCTCAAAGAAAGTCAATGAAAATAATTGGTTTGCTTTGGTGTTTTACTGCACAGCATCACAAGTAGCTAGTAAAATTGAAAACTGCGAGACATTAGTGTCATATAAATTCTCTTCTTATGGTTTTTATTTCTTGTCATTTTTAGTGCGTATTCTCTACTCGATACTAGTCTTTTTGTACTTATATGCGCTTGTTTATAACTCGATACTCTCAATACTTGTTTGTCTTGACTTGAGTCTCGCTTTTATTCAACTCGATACTTACTACATGAATGTACTACTAGAATGTAAGTAAACATTGCAAAGTACTCGAGTACCCAACTGTGTATTCAGCGATACATTGCTTTTTCAAATAAGGTAACTGTCTTGTAGTCTTGTATCATGAGATTTTGTGCCAAATACAACAAATATTCACATGGAGATATGTAAAATTTAAAAAATATAATTAGTATTATTAAAATTGATTCGGTCCTCGGATCATAATGCGCTCTTGCAACTTTCACAAACCCATTATATCCCCATTTGTGATTTGGAGTGAGAAGGCATAGCCTGATTAAAAATGTACAAGAACACGCGTACTTATTATAATGCTTCGCGGATTAGAACGCTTAAGCATAGAGTTCATCATTCCAAGAAACTAATATTTTAAAAGTACTCTTACAATCTTTCGATTATAAGGACATGTTACAAAAAAGAACTTAAGAATATCGCCGTATTGTAGATACGAAATTGTATGAGAGAAGAAAGAAATCTTGCTCGCCAAAGAAATGCTTCTGTTTTTTTTTTAAGTTTAAATGTTAAATATGTAAAAATTCACAATTATTACAACAAAAACTTCTTACGTATCATTTGATTTTCTATTCACGCGAATCGATTCACTCCACATCCTCTAAAAAAAGTAATACCCGACAAATTTTAGATATGAATGGTATTGGACCATTACTATAAATTATTTCTCAGGGCCTTGGCAAGTAAACTATCTGCAAATTATCTGTTGAAGATCATTTTAGTAGTGCGTTTGCTATTTAAATATTTTGTCTATGATCTCCGTTAATCTATCAGGTCTGTTAAATTCAATTCATATTGTATATTTCAAACTGTCATGGGTGATATGAGAGTCGCAAACGATCTTGATTTGTTCCTGACACTCTAGTGTCAACTCGAACACACACACAGACTTAGAGAAGCAGGTAATAAACGCGACCAATTTCTTAACATTCTTGCATCTGAGAGTGTAAGTATAAGCGTAAGATGTCGTTCGAAAGTTTCTCGAAGGTAACCTGCTCGCAGGAGATATATGAAAATAACTATAGGGTACTATAGCACAACTTTTACTAATAGGTGATCTTGATTATATAATTTGATCTCTCTCTCTCTCTCTCTCTCGTACTCTTTTGAATAGTTTTAAGGACACGATCATTTTATTTTGTTTGCTTATTTATTAATTTCTCCTCCTCCCTTGGTTTGTAAGAACGAATGTACGATGCACAACAGCAATATACTTCAGTTTTGCTGTTGTAAGAAATCAGAAATGTGACTGCCTATTCGATACGAAAATATACCCAAATATTATTTTGTTGAATTTCAAAAGACTCGTATACAAATTGCAGAACTTGTTTTAGGGTTCATTAGATAGATAGGACTATTTTTTGAATCATTGTCTGATTGAATATTAAAACCTTTTGAGAGTAAGATATCAAGAAGTATGCTTTTCAGAGGCATTACAATGGGAAGTGTTTTCATCACCTATCGAGTTTGAACAGCTGCGAATTAAATCATAATATTTTTGACAAGTACAAACACTCTGGTAAAGTTTTTCTAAGTGAAGAACAAATTTTGCTCCACAGTAACACTGGATAGTTTGTAACATAATTTCTGCCAATATTCATCGAAGCGACAATGGGTAGCAGGTCAGTGATCGAGGTGGCAAGGAATATTATGTAACCGTCATTTTGTATAAAATGGGCGCTGCAACAGTTATTTAGAGCAAACACGACAAGTGTAATTTGATGTATCATATAAAATTTGTATTTTTCCAGACGATGTTTTTGAATCTAACTACCTTTCAAGTCAAACAAAAGTCCTGCATTTATTTATTCACTGTTAGCTTGAATACACCAGACCTCAACATTTACTTTGCCAGTGAATATTATGTGCTCGTTATTGTTGTTATCGCCAGTGCTTTGTTTCGTTTTCGGTAGATAGTTCGATTGTGTGTTACTTAAATAGTTGCCACAGTTGCAAATCCAAATATTAGAAAGATCAGTTTACATATACCACCGTCACTGACTTGTACGTTTAATGCAATTTCTGCTCAGTCTACAGTCGTTTTTTCTTTATCCGTCCATTTTTCTATCTATCTCATGGAGTATCCCCTGGTAGTTTCTAATAGTGTGATGTAAACAGCTTACGATTTATGCACATACTAAAATATTTAGTGACAAAAACCTACAAGCAAGTTAAGAAATAAAGAATAATTTCTAATATTTTTTTAAAGCTCTTACCAAAAATGCTGCCTTAAAAAATGTTTTCACTCGCTATAGAAATAATGCTTTAATTACTGCAGTTTGTCAACGTTTTCGGGACCAGACTTTTGAAAAGAATGTCATTTTTTTTAACATGACATTACTTTGAATTTCAAAACATCTTAAAGCATTCTGATGTAACTCATGGAAAAATACTTTTTTTTCTATTGACCACGGTTCAGACCACATTTTAAAAATTATTTAAAATTATTTAAACAATACTATTGCGAATCAAAATTAAATTCACACTATCTTTCTTCATCAAACGCTCTCATTTTTCACTTTTTATTTGGAGATATAAGTCACTTATCCCTTTTTGCGGATCCGATTTTGAGCCCAGCTGTTTTGACCATGCTATTTGGAGACACCGTTAAGCAATTTCATGGTTACAGAACTTCCCTCAAAATTTGTTTAGATTTTCCCTTTCCACACTTTTCATTCATGTACTTTGCACATCACCTGAGACTCACGCCATACATCATCTCGTATTCTGATTGGTGGATACAAAACACGCGATGGATGACATGCGTATAAGGCGTCATGAACCGCTGAACCATAAAAATGTATCTATACAGTACAGATTTCACCAGTCCTGTCATCCGTTTTCAAATAATTAATATGTGAATTGGTGTCAGAAGCTCCAATCACATCTATACCATGTCGTTATATCCATTTATGTGACGGTGAAGTTGGTGGTCAAAGAAAGAACAGAATCAGCCGTATTTGTGATGTCAAAACTGTCATAACGGTCACTTTTACTCAGCGGTCAATTGTTCACATTTTAATTTTCCCTCAGCACATTTCCTATATAAATGTCCTGTGTGTAACGATTACCTGCCTTCCACGGTCTACGGCCAGCTGTTTCCTAACCAAACAATGGTTTCTCCTGCCTTAAGCGGTTACTGGCGCCTATCTGGCATCAGACCACAATTAATTTTACTATATAGTCTCTACATTTGTTTGTCTGTACTGAACATTCCACTCTGTCCAAATCCTAATAAATCATATGTTGATGCAAACTATCTTCAAAGATAAACTCACGCTAAAGTTGTTGTCGTAGTTTAACCGCAATCTTCTGAGAGGCTGGACTGTAAACAAAGCAACGTGCAATGGGTCACATATTTCACTTATGGATCAGCACCTATGCCTCATTACTCACTGTGCACTGTCGCCAAAATACACACAGACAACCACACAATAATGCACACATTCTAAACAATAATCAATTTCATTTAAATTAATACTAAGAATGCATAATCCAATGCATACATCACCACCAAAATGAGAGGGGAAAAAGGCTCTAAAATAGACCGGGACGACATTCGTGAGTACTGAACCGGAAGTATTAATTGTGACATTTTAGTCTATGCAACTAAATGTTTGCTTCATGAGGAAGGCATTGTTTAGATAAAGGAATATTATGTTAATTGATGTGCAAACATTTCTGACCTCGCCTGTACTCAACGTACTCTAATCGCGTTGATAGTGTAACTCAAAGGTGTAAATATGTCAAATCCGAAAGCGAGGCAGTTTTTATCATTGCTGGATGGTGGGAAAAGGCGAGGTAGTTTTTATCATTGATGGATGGTGGGAAAAGTGATTGTGTTATCGCAGCAGAAATGGAAGTCGCATTTTATTACAGTGTGACAGGTATTGTCCGATATCTGTATCTATTTGCCCGTCAAATAAAGCTATCTCTGAAGAAAAAAGTTCATATTTGAGAAGAGATACGAGTTACATCCCTGTTCACTAGGGTCAGGGGTCATTCAGTATTTTTAAATCTTGTCCGTAATATCAGGCTAAGCTTCGGTTCATGGGTCACAGAGATTAGCCATATGCGGCTTTTTAGATTTCCTATTCATCACAGGCTTCTCACATAAGCTGACTGTTTTTTTATATCGGCGAGCTGAGCAACTGGCTAATCCAGATATTGTTTTTAAAGCGTGAACAGTTGTTTCCAAGCCTAATTTATACAAGCTGGCCGAGTGAGTCACCTGTTTTACGCTCATGTGTAAGCTGTCAATCAGTAGTGAAATTATCGTTTTGTCACGGTGCACAAAACTAAGATCGGTGATTATTTTAAGTCAGTGATGATTTTATTTATAGCATGGATCAAAATGAGCAGGACACAGTAATCTTGGGTGGAGCATACATTTGGGAGAGAACAACATATACGCGTATTTTATGATTTTGTTTAATAGTGCACATAAAACAACCTTGATAACGTAATAATAATAATAATAATAATAATAATAATAATAATAATAAGATTAGATTTGTACCCAAAGTGGCAGTATATACTGCTTGTATGAACTGCGCTTGATAATGTAGATGACATGTGTGTGGTCTTTTGCGATTACGTTAAAGAATTTGATCGTGTTTGGTATAAAGGTCTGATACATAAATTAAAATGCTATGGCATTGGTAGCTCTCTTTTTGATTTTTTTTCTCACTACATTTCTAAAGACCGAAAACATCTCTTGTAAATACTGCTGAATCTAGTATCCAGAAATTTGCAGCTGGCGTAGCACAGGCTCTGTTTTAGGTCTGCTATTATTTATAGTGCATATTTATGATACAGGCGACAACCTCTTGAGTGTAGCGAGGCTCTTCGATGATGATAGCTCACTGACGTATTCAGCAAATGATACTTGCAAAATTTAATATGTACTGAATACAGATTTACAAACGATTGATGATTGCTCATGCAGTGTTTATTTGACTTTAATCTAAGCAAAACTGAGGTAATGTAATTCTCGCGTATGTTAGAGCTCGTTTTTCCTGCACTAAAATTCAAAAACTAAATTTGGTCTATTGTTGACTACCACAAACATCGTGGCCTAACCTTTAGTAGTCTTGGCAACTGGACCAAACATATTGATAAACAATTTCAATCGACCTCGTAAATAATAATTGCCCAGAAAATACTTATCAATTTTGTGCCGCTATCCATGTAAATTTATTATCAAGTGTAGGGAAAAGCTTACTTTAAGTTGTGAGAACTCGTAGCCAGACCCCATTTGTCAACATGTATGGCAATATAATATGTTGAAATTATATGGTAGAGCGTCGGACTCGTAGTCCAAAGGTCTCAGTTCTGAATACGCCTATACCAGCCCGGGTCAGCTTTCCAGGTGTGCCCATTGCTATAGGAAACAATATGCTCAAAGGGCCTTTAATAGCAATCCAAAAAACCAAAAACATTGCCCGTCCCCAAAGATATCCACTTTGAATAGTGTCGTTCCCAAAAGACATCGAAATTTTCAATCTGATCCGCTCTATAGACACGTCAGGTTCTTTTCGGCATACACTGATCGACTTCGGATCCCCGCATAAAAAACACGCGTGATCATTTTTGGGCGATTGCATTTGAGTAAGGTTTTAATGTTGGGACTTGGACATCACAAAAAGGCGTGCCGTTTTATAATCGGGGAGTTAAAAAAGACCACTATTTCTAACCCTGCATTGCATATACTCGGCCGTATATTTGGATAGTACACTCATTGACCCCATCACCCGCGGGTATTATATATAGGCCTACACACAATTATAGTGGATGGTTGTAGGGTCTGCCATCTGACACTTGCATCAATCATTCTGCTGGTTTAAAGGTGTAGCTAAAACTGCGTCACTCCAAGCAATGATGATGCTATAATGTCTGTACGAGACGTGGTTAAAACAGACAAGTTTTATCCAGTCGGCGGTATTCAAAGTAAGATTTTATACCTCATTATCAACAATACTGTACGAACAGACGATACGATAAATTTAAATTGTTTAAAACATTCAACGATATGGATAGTATGAACAAATTACTTATAAGAAACTATACGTCTTTCCTGTGATGATGGAATAACATTACAGTGATTAAAGTTTATACAGCTTCTTGTATCATATGCCATTTTACATGTCTTTTGGTGTAAAAGAAAATCTTAAGAGTATAAATCGATCAATTTCAAATATGAAATTAGAATGCGATGAGGTAAGTCTGAACAGGATGTCAATGCTCATTAAGACAGCAATACAAAGTTTTTGACTGCAGCCTCTGTCGAGTATGTACTCTCATATTTGTAGCCAACCGCTATCAAAATAAAGCTTCATAAACATGAAGATGTATGCAGTATCAAACTTGTCAAATAATGGATACACCGAATCAGTAAAAAATCGCCACGGGAAATCTTTTTCTTTATGATTATCCCCTTAAGTGTTACAAACTGAACCATTCCGGTCAGAGGAAAACTTCCTACCACTCGCAATTTTCAACCTTATAAAGAGTCTAAAACGAAAACAAAATAAGAAATATTGCATATGTAAGGCGGTGATATTTCTATACCAGATATTATTTTAACGAAGAGGAGAGTGTACTATGAACAAACCAGTTTCCCACAAAACCAATCACTGTGAAAATTTCGGGAAACGGATACGAAGAGCTAGGAGAAAATGGACAAGCTCTCGTACACATTGCTGTCCAAAACGTAACTTCGAAACCGTCTGACATACAACATTCTTCACCCCATTGTAAGTAACGAGGGAGAAACATGGGGATAAAGGAAGGGTGTCTCTACAATCAAATATGTACCATATGTATTACCCACGTATGGGAAACCTCAGCTGTATATCATCACATAAATACGTGACTAGAAAATAGGAAACACGACAATAAAGACTATCAATTGCCCACTGGATACACAGTTTCTTATTTCAACTTAAAAGATAGAAAAATATTTCATATAGTGTGCAGGAAGAACGATTAAGCTTGAACACGTCAAATTATTGACCCAAAATATTGAAATATCATGCTTTTGCAATGTAAGGCCATTGAGTCAGGTAAGGTTGCAACACGTGTAAACGGCTTAGATTAGTTTACTGCCTGTACAAGTTTACAAAATAGGTAAACGTATCAACGAACATGCATGTGGGTGACATTGATGCAGTAACTACCCGTTCCAATTAAGCTATATATTTCCACATCTTTGTTTAAGAGGATTGTTAAGTAGGATATTTTTGTTAATTCTGTTATCAGTGTATGTATCTATGATTTTCATATCGAGGGTTGCATCTCTGGGAAAAGGCATAAGTTGACAAGAATTGGTTACATCCACATTACACAACATTACACATCAGGCTGATTTGCTGATAATACTGATAAGAATTTCTTTAAACTACAATAGTTACCTTAAAACAACATGTTTGTTAACAAAACATTTGATTAGCAGCATTCTATTAAAAAAAAATACCGTGTTAAGTTTGTAAGCCACAGCACAGTATCCTAGTTATTGTAGTTCCCAGAAAAGAAACCCCTGCGCACGTCCTATATGTAACAGTAGGAAAGAATATCACGATAATTTTGTGGATGTTTCACTAAAAATATTAGATATATTCAACAACCCAAAAATGTTTTTTTATATGGCAAAAATGGACTAAGTAAAACTTCTAAATTGACCCGTTGAACACAAAATAATCGGAAATATAAACTAAATTCTAATGAGTTGGCAGCGTAAGACCTGCAATATTTATGATGCAGGTATTGTCCTAATACGTACAAATAATACAATTATCTTAATATGTACAAATAATACCTTCTTGAAACTTTCGAAGGTTTTTAAAATTACTTGGTTTAGAATCTGCAGATTTCTTAATGTGATAAGCAGGTACCCAAATCCTTCTTTTGTCAGCTTCAAGGGACTTTTTATTCCAGTACCTCATAATTATAGGATTAAATGATCATGGTTGGTATTTATCTAAGTAAAGAGTGTATCTTATGACTCACAAAGTAAATAAAGTTCGATGAGTGCTTAGGTAAAATATACACTTCGATAAAGAGTCAGCCATGATCATTTAATCGTTTGAAATCAAATTGTCTCTCCTTTATTTGTCATAAAATCAGCGGATTCCATCAATAAAACATTTGATTTTAGGTAGTACGTACTTTTCTTTAAATGTCCTCTTCGCTTTGTGGCAGAATATTTAGGCCTATCTTTGCTAGCCAAGGGTCGTTGATCTACTTCGCTAATCGTCAAAACAAAGTGATCAAGGTTCTCCTTGGAAAACATTGATCGCATAGGAAAATCATCACAAAATGCTTTCAAAATGCGCATTATCATCATTAAAGTGAAAACAGCAATGAAATATAAAAGAAAGTATTTATATTCACATAGTATTCTTTATATCCCTAAGTTGTATAATGTTTTCATGCCAAAACGTATTACAGTCATTGAATTTAAATAATATATATCTCTTCTTCACATTCCCATATCTCTTTATTGCCACATTATAGTTACTAGTCTCCATAGCCAAATCCTGCTGCGCTGCTGGTTACAAGGTAATTGACTATATGTACCTCTGTGAGACAGCCTGTTCCTCAAGATACACTTGATCCTATTTATAGTTGAAACGGACCTTTCACAGTCTGAAAAAAAAAATGGAACAGACAGTTGATTAATAGACTGATAGATGTAACAAAAGATGCAAAACTAAATGATTCCTAATTCGGGGAACTATCATGGACGATTTCTTCAAATTCCAGACAGTGACGTGTTTGTAAATAATAATGACAGAATAACTAATGTAACACACATTCCTTTCCATTATTAAACATATATCAGTATATTGTTATGGTATTCTTCCTTCAATGTGAGAGAACTTAAATATTCTTCAAAATTTTGAAGTGTTTTATTTAACTGCTGTAAACATAGTTAGCACTAGTGACTGACTGTTGGAGAAATAAATCAAATATAAATAAAGGAATAATCCAAAACTTTTTCTTTACATGCTTTTAAAAGGGCAAATTTTGAAAATAAAAATTGCTCTTTTTCTTACTTGGATAGACAGATCAAGAAAAATTCTTAGACCAGGGCCCACTAAAGTTAAGAATTAATTTTTTATTTTTTATTTACCAAACTATGTTTTTCTCTTGCTTCGAGTATATGTAAATTAAAGAATAAATCGTGGATGGGATGTAATTTTCGTTCATGTAATTGTACTCTTCACATGCATGTTGTGTAAAGTTAATAACAATGACAGCAAAGACAGCAACAACTACAGCAACAATAGCTCCTACTGCTACAACTACTACTGTTACAACTATAAAAACAAATATAAGAGATTGTAATAGTGCCTTAGGGATTGTACGCAATCACTCCCCAACACCCCTGCTGCTAAGAATTGATCTAAACCAAAAGTTTTCAACATGGAAGATTTACCATGCGATCCAACGATTTCCATCCAAGGATTGTAAATCTTCATTCAGTGTTGAACCATTCCATTACTTTCGTTTCTTAGAATCTTTCTTTTCCTTTATAATAGAAACCCCCCTATCATAATCTGAATCAAAAAATTCTGCATCTGATCTTCTTAACCAGGTCAATATGGGGCAAGTTTGGCACTGGATAATTGTACGTGTTTTTTAAGGTGGTGTGTTCATTGTACATTGTACTGAATGAGCACTAAGGATTTTACTAACTTTAAAAATAATATGTGTCGCACCTTGTGAGTTGATGGTGTTGTTCGTACTTTGAGTTCAAAGATAACCATGACATCACTAACTGGTTTGGTTTATGTGAGTGCGTGAGTGGCTGATCAGGCCAATATTGTGTTCTGAAATGTCTGTGTCACACTTGACAGGAGATGTCGCTTGGGTTTGCATGATCAATAAAAGACGTGCTGCAGTTCTGAGAATTACGCTGCTCACGTTTCTTTACTGCCTCTGCAATTCTCCTCAGTTCAAAATCTGTAGCTTCAGTTTGGATGAGTCTCCGCGAGGTAGAGCGATCGTGTGTGAGATCTTCCCAAGATTCAGGGTCAATGTTGAAGTGCTCCAAGAATGATTTGAGAGAATCTTTGAAGATTTTCTTCTGCCCACCCTGAGATCGCTTTCTCTCCTTCAGCTCGCCGTCGAAGATCTTCTTCGGTAGTCGCTCTTCTGACATCCTGGTGACGTGGCCTGCCCATCTAAACTGTGAATTCATCAGCAGAGTGTGGATGCTTGGAATGCCTGCCCGTGTGAGAACCTCAGTGTCTGGGACCCAGTCCTGCCAACTTATCCTCATCAGTTTCCTCAGGCAGCCCATGTGAAAATGGTTCAGCTTCTTGGCATGGCGTCTGTATACTGTTCAGGTTTCGCAAGCATACAACAGGGTCGGCAACACAATGACTTTGTAGATCTTAAGTTTTGTTTGTAGTCTGATGCGTCTGCGCTCCCACATATTTCCACGTAAATGTCATAGGCCACACTTGCTTTAGCAATTCTGGCAATGGTTTCATCATCGATGTGGACTGCACGTGACAGTGTGCTACCAAGATAGGTGAACTAGTCCACTGCCAGTAGGGTTTAGCCATTTACTGTGATGGTAGGCTCTACGTAAGGCTTTCCTGGTGCAGGTTGGTGCATCACATCTGTCTTCTTGATACTGACTGTGAGACAGAAATTGTCACAAGCTGAAGAAAAATGGTTCATACTGTGTTGCATGTCAGACTCAGATTTGGCATTCAGGGAACAGTCGCCAGCAAATAGTAGATCACGGACAGTCACTTTCTGTAACTTGCTTGACTCCATTGGTGACTGTAAACGGTTTAGATTCAAGGTTTTGCACTAAAGACGAAATTGATATATTTGCATCCGAAATTATTAGCATGTGTACTTCGAATAAATGTTTTAATGGTAGACTTTAATGCAGGAACTCTTAACATAAATGATTATTTGGTAGCAGACGAGTTCCTTCTCAAACACTTCGATTTTGGTGCCGATTACGTTCAGTTTTTCAATGATACGGCGAAACTTTTCGATGAGTATAAATTGCCTAAGAAATGAGTAATACTAGATCAGGAAATTAATTGCACTGGGAAAATACTGACAGACATATGTAGAAATCATAATATTGTTATATTAAATAGAACATGAGGTGAAGATACGAGTGTTTCTTCAACAACTTTCTGAAATACTTCTGCTATTGACTATTCTACTGTTTCTAGCAACGCTCTGAAATATGTTAGGAATTTCTGCATACATGATATTGATCCACTTTTTGCGGATGGCCAATTCATGCTAATTACTAGTCTTAGTTTCAACCACAAAACCAAGTAAACTTTACTTGTTGACCATTAAACATCATCACAAAAATCAAGATGGAAAGAAAATAGGAAGGCTGATTTTATTAAAAAAATATTGATACCGGTAAACCTGGAAAGATTATAAAGAACACATAGGATGCACATAATAGCATAGAATCCATATATAAAAATGATAACAACAGTCTATATATTTGCAGCAGATAATAGTAATCCAATTTCTAACAAAAATAACAAACGATGGTTTGAAACAAAATGCCAAACGGCCCTCAGAAGATATCACCTGGCGAGAAAAATACACAAGAATAACCCAACACAAATAAGTAGGAAAAATCTTGTGAACGCAAGTAAAATATGTACAAAAGAACAATGAATTTGTACAAAAAAGGAAAAAAAAAGTTTAATGCAAAAAAGATTACGGAAAAATTAAAAACTAAGGGATTATTGGAAAATACTAACATCCTAGAACAGGGGGCAAAGGATAAACGTGTTAAACTCTAAGAACTCTATGAATTTAAAACAAAATAGGAATATTGACAACGTAAATGAAAAAGATGTTTCTGAAGATGATATAAATATTACAATCAATGACAATGATGGGATTGTTAATTATGCAATCACTGAGTCAGAAATTATTAATTAATTCTTAAGAATAAAAAACATTCTGTCATAGGATAATGTATTAAACGAACATAACAAATATACCAAATGTATTTCTGATATGCTGATGCCTTTGTATGTCATTTTTTTCAATATAATATTTGACACTGATCAGTTTTTGAACGCATGGCTTGAAAGAATAATTAGATCAATATATAAGAGGAAAAGGGGCCCAATGTTACCTTATAATTATAAACTTTCTACATCTGTACTAAAGAAAAGACTTCAGAAGTTTTTAGATTTCCTCTAGATTCTTAAAGAAAACAAAACCGAATTCAGGCCAGGTTATTCAACTACAGATCATATATTTTTTCTCCACGCTCTTACTGAAATTTTTAAGAACTTGCAAAATGAAACTTTTGTGTGCCTTTATTGATATAAGTAGTGTTTTTGACAATATTTGGAGGACAATTCTGTGAATGAAACTATTAGATAACAATACCAATTGGAACAACTTTCGAATAATATAGAGTATTATCATAAAATCAAATCTTGTGTCAGTTTTGCGGGGGAGGAATCCGCTTTCTTTCAATATAGCAAGGTTGTGAGGCAAGGTGAAAAACTTTAATGAGCATCAATTTCACAAAGACAAAGATTTTTGTTTTTGGTACACGAAAAGATGATAAATATAGATTTACAATTGGTGAGAATCTAATGGAAGTTTGTAATGAATTTAAATATTTAGCTGTTATTATTTTCTAAAAATCTAAGGTTCGTTAAATCATATAAATACAATGTTGACCAAGTTAGAAAGGCCCTGAATTTACTTTGCTGAAATGTTTAGATACTTCCATATTCCCATAGACCTGTGATAGTATCTTTCCATTATGCTATATTACCCATTCCACTTTATAGGTGTGAAGTTTGGGGATTTTAAAATATCACAATTATTGAAAATTTAGATAACGAAGTAACATTTTAAAATTGAGAAAAAGTAATCCCATTTTCATGCTGTATTCAGAATTAGGAGGGAAACCGATTAATATAATTATCAGATCCATAATGACAGGATTTTTGATCTCTATCATCAACGGTAAATGGGCTAAACTATCCAGTCTTCTTTATCAAATATTTTTTTACGAGACCAATGCTAACTGCAATACTTATAAATGGATGAATAGCATATGAAACACTTCAATAGCTGTTGGAAGACCAGACCTCCTATATTACGAACTTATCGATAATCCTAAAGAAACAAAATGCATGATAACAGGAACTTTAAGAGACCTTTATTTACAAGTATGGCATTGTTCAGTAACTCAATCCTCAAAGGGAAAATCGTACCATTGTTTAAAACAAGATATGAACATGGAAAACTGCTTTTTACTTTTACCTAGGAATGTGTATTTACCATTGATAAAGTTTAAGACTTTCAATTATAGTCTTCCTGTTGAGACCGGTCGTTGGGACAATACACATTTTGAGGAAAAACATGTAATCATTGTGATAAAAATGACATCGAGGACGAATTTCATTATTTATTTGCCCAACACTTCACAAAGAAAAAAGTAAGTTTCTAAAACGGTTCATTTACCGGAAACCCTGTGTTGTAAAGTTACAAAACTCTCCAAAATCTTTCCACGTTTATTACGCTAATAATGAATACAATAATATAAATTATACGCTATTTGTTGAATTGGAAATTTCTCATACTTCGCAATGGTATACTATTTCTTCCCTATTTTAACTTTTGTACACTCCAGAATAGTTATCTTATCCATTACTCTCCTGCATCATTATATATTCTGTCCTGAAAGGTTATATTCATGTATCTAAATGTTCTCACATTTTTTCCAAATGTTTGATACTCCTGCTGTGACATGGACCAGTGATGTCACGCGTATCACCATAGGTTTGTGATGTGACTTTAAAATTGTAGCAGTTGTTGTATTCTTATATGCCACCTGTGGCTGACATGAGATTCACTTTCATTAATAACAATTTTGTTCTGTTGAAGAGTCAATCGTCTTTATGTCCATTATATATTTGGACAATAGATTAAAAACAAAAAATCATTTCAAAAGAACTTGTATATTTACTACATGTGTGTTTAGAAAAGGTTGATCTACTTCTATGCAATAGTTCTACATATAGTTATTGCTGACGTCAAACATTCATGTGCATTCCCAATTCAGTTTAAGCAATGTAGCCCCCAAAAGTTGCATCATAATTAATAGAAAGTAGATCACTGAGATTTCTAGGAATTTGACGTTTTTAACTAACTTATGCGTTAACTTAACCAGATGCACACCTTTCCGTTTTCCTCGAATAGTTTAAATTTATCCCATTGTTACAAAGGAAAAATAATCCTCTCAGATATGGACAATTAAATTCCAAATGACAACCACTGCTATTTAAAGTGAAGAAAAGAAAAAAAGCACTGAATTTAAACTGAAATGCAAACCACGTGCACAGTCCTTAAGCAGTAATGGAGGCATACATTATCAACAACAGCACGTGTTCACGTGGTTGAATATACACAACTTTGATCCAGCTAGATTCTGACACAATAGGGATTTTAATGTTAACATTATGTTAATATTATCTAAACTTTAAGTGGGACCAATGCAAATGCATCAGCTAATTTAAAAGGACAACGATGTAGATAAATCAGTGCCCCACTGTGCACACTCACTCAGCGAAACTTCTTAGCGTATGCTTGCTGGAGTCATAAACAGTAAACCACGTCTACTTTATCAACACCACCATGACTACGTGGTGATCAGTGGTTGTGACTACGCGAGAAGTGTGGTGTGCAGGGCTTTTTTTCACGAGAAGCCACGACAACTCAGTCAGAACACACAGGGTGATAGCGGAGGGTGTTTTTCTTAATCCTCTCCATGCTCGCTCCACCCCCACAGTGACGCGTGGAGAAACGAAAAATGGCGTCAGCTGTAATGTACCTTTTATTTTTTTTTATTACTGTACTTAATGCTAACATTTATTAGAAGGGTTTATCTTTCGAAATTTGTGTGCAGTTCTTCCTTTTTTAAATACATTTTTAGTATTTTTTTTTAATTGGCACCATATGTCCATTATTGTGCTTATGTGTCGCAAACGGTACATACATACATTATAATGAGTTACTGTTATTACCTATACTGCAACCCAGGGGTTTAGGAATAATAATGAACTACAACACTTATCTATCAGTTTTACAGGGTTTCCCTTTGACCTTTTCCCCTTTTGACATGTGGGTTTCCTATTGGACCCCGAAACTGACGCTTGTGCTTTCAACCATATGCGTCAGTTTGACTCTGAAATTTTGCCTAATGTGTCCAACATTATAATCAGTACCATATAATAACCTTTGACCTTCTTGCTGTTTGAAATCCAAGCCTAAGCTCCTGCCTGACCCGCTAATCAGTTAGCATTGTTCTCATGAGAAGTTGCAAGAGGCGCGTGTGATTGTCCGATAATTAAAATAGATGTCAACTTTGATCTTTTGTTTTGAGAAGATAAACGGATGGTTTGAGTGACACTGATTGAGATAATTGGAATTTAACACCTGTTTAAGAAGTAAACCGGCGAATCAAAGAGAATTGATTGTAGTAAGTACCACATATTTGTTTTGATGATGCTAAAATATCTGCAAATAAACTTGTTGCAATCATTAATTTCTTCTTTTTTTTATAATTCGTCGCACTTCTGGTATATAGTGAATTAGTTCCTTTCTAACGTTAATGTTACATCGTTCTATATTATTAATTGCACAACATAGTGTTATATCAAATTTGATTTTCAAATATTACATATAAATACAATGGCTTAGTGGAATATTTTGACTTATTTCTCAGGAAAACGTCAGCGTGAGACTGACTCAGACTGTGAAAATGAACATGGCAGTATGCAATGTAAACAAGGCACTCCCTTCAAAATAATCACAAAAACCAAATCTAGATCACGGATCATGCCAGATCATGCAGATTGATTCGAAAAATGAAGGATTTTCCTGATATGAGTGACTTCAATGTCAAGAAAGTTTGGAAAAACAGTTTAGGAAATAATTCATTTTGTGAAGGAACTAATATTTTTATAGTGGTTTATAAATACTGCATTTTAAAGTAATATGTGATGTTCAAATTTCCTTTTGGTCTCCTCTTGATATTTTGTTATAATTGTGTTGTTTGCGTATTAAGCAAGATTCTTTTATGCTTTCTGTGTTTGACAATAAATGTAAATGATTTTAAAAATGTGTTTTTTTTTTCCATGTCGTTCTCATGACTCTTGTGTTTAATATTCTGACTCTTAATCTTCAAATTTTGACTCCTGGAAATTTCAGTCCAAAAGTCAATGACCCTTCCGTTTCAATATCTAAGGACAACCCTGGTTTTAATTGCAATTTTATTATAGCTTTTAACTTAAATCCCCCTCCCACAACCCTATCTCCACCCCCCCCCCACCAAAAAAAGAACAACAACCAAACAAACAACAACTCTACATGTACAACTGCATTGTTTTTCTTGCTAATAACTGAAGTATGATTTGTACATATTGTACATACAAGGTTGTATTTTTGGACCATGAAAGGTTCATGAACAATCAGCCTCACCAGAATTGAATAAGAATGTATTAAAGACAATCATTTTATTTTTAGGGGATAGTCTGGATAATATGTGACAGAAATATCTGCAATCAGCAGTATAAGTTTTTTTTTTACATACTTAAGATAATATCGTGGAAATATTTCCATATTTTTGGGAGCACAAAAGAGATATCCTGCTTCCCCTGTGTCCTATTTAACTTTGAATTATTAGTAGATGCATGTATGGCCACAGTATTACTGCACGCTAAACACGATACTCACGGCAAAGGAATCAATGACAAAACAGGCTTTGTTTCAGAAGAATTATGCATGTGTATTGTACTGAATTGACTTTGAGGAGTTTTACTAATGATTTGTTGTAAATCACTGGAAAATGTAGCACTCGCAAAAAGATACCGTACCTTGAAATCTCAATCTTCCATAATTAACTAGCATGTTGCAAGTGTGCAAGTGGTAAACCTGAGCCCTGTAGCCCTGAAGGCCTCATGGGTTGAGTTTTATTGGGCTCTTGCACTTTCTGATGGCACTGACTATCATGTCATTATTTACTTGTTACTTGCTTATTACATCATCACATTTACGAACATTTACTTGAAGTTCCTTTAAACTATTGCAGTGGATTCAAACTAAAAGTCCTCTTTTATACTAAATCATTGTGAATTATTATCATAGACTCATATCTAATTATAAATTTCTATAATTTAAATAATCGTGCCTACACATACAGTAGCACTGTTATCCGTGTTTTCTTTTAAATTGCTTCACAGTTGTTACCAACATGAAATCTTACCATATTCAATGTAATACATGCACTTGCTTTAATAAGCGTACACCCCTCTTTTTGTCCACAACTGACATACACTGCCTTTTGTTTGGCCCAAGGTAGGGAAGCGGCTGCTAAAACCTGCATAAAACCGTAATTTTCACTGAAATTGCCATCACGCATGCCTGGTATCTTGTTACTAGTTTACTTTGTGGGTTACATCAGTGCCAAAAATGGATCTTAGATATGTTTATACAGCACGGCCATTTTGAGAGAGAGAGAGAGAGAGAGAGAGAGCGAGAGAGCGAGAGAGAGATCCTTCAAAGATGAGAGCTGCCGACATTATCAGTTAGGAAAATAATTGTGGAAAATGCAAGTGTATATTTCAAGCTTTTGTGAGTGCTACATTTTCCAGAGATTTAGGAAAATACACATGAATAATTCCGAAACATAAAACGAAGCTTGTTTTCACATTTATTCATTTTCCGTGAGATATAGAGGATATGTACGTTTTTTGAGTAGATATAGGGAAATATGTCACGAGTGAAGTGTAAATATTGTATTGTTACGAGTGGCGAAGCCACGAGTTACACTACAAAATGTTTCCACTTTGTGAGTGAAATATTTCCTTATATCTAATAAAAAACGTAGATTTTCTTTTTATTGTATATTTTTAAAGGCAAAAACCTTCGATTTGTATAAATTTTGTTTCTCCATTCTTGGGAAGCAGGATATCTCTTTTGCGCCCAATCATATCATTCACAAATACGGAACTATTTCTCCGATATTATCTTCCTTTAGGTACCAATAATTATAGTATGGTTGATTGCAGATATTTGTGTCACATTTTATCCTAACTATCCCCGTAAAAGTAAATGGTTGTCCCTAAGACATTCGTGTTCAATCCTATATTAGGGCAAAACCATTATATTTTCAGGGGGAAATATATCTTTCTTGCTCCCCACCGTTTTATTCACATATACATAAATAGTTCTCTGACATTATCTTCTTTGTTAGGAAAAATCGGTTACTGTGTCTCCACTGATGACTTGCTTTGCTAATATCTTTCGTAGGACATCCAGACAAAGAAATTTGAGTCAGTAATATCCTGTTTGAAAAGGGTTGTCCCTAATATGTTTATGTTCAGTCTAGTGAAGCTGATTGTTTATGAACCTCTCATGGTCCCAAAATACGACTTGGATGTGTGTGAGCTTGATTAGTTCAGTGCCACATCATAATGAGAGTAATACACAGCGCAGTATTAATGTTTGAGAAAAATTATGATCGTTTATATTTTGAGAGTGCATCAATTTGGTGTTATGAAGATTCTGCAGATATGATTAAATAGTTCAAAACAAATTCCAATTTTTCATGGTTCTAGGGGAAAGAACTATATTTTCGAGCAATGCACTAAAACATTTACTTAGTAATTTATTTTTACTTGATTTAAGTGAACGTTTTAATACCTGATTACTTGCTTTTACTTACAAATTGCTCACTTTTACTTGGTATTATATACTTTAACAGATATTACTTAATTCGGTAAAATCAATTGCTTAAAGATTTTAAGTAATAAAATTATCTAATTTTCAAGCAAGAATTACTTACATGTTTTACTTAAAAAAGATTGTCTGCTTTAAGCAGTAAAAGAAACTACTTGGCAATTTTTTTCACTTGATTTTAGTAAACATTTTATAACCTGATTACAATTTTTGACTTCATAATTACTCATTTTTACATGGCTACTTTAAACATATGTAACTTAATTCAATAAAATGAATGACGGGAGACAATTAATAAGTAATCAAAACACTTAATTTTGTGGCATGAATTACATGATTTACTTGAGTATGACAGATTACTTGAAGGAAAGAAAGAAATTAGATTTAAATTCTGAGGAAATAATGACTAAATTACTACAAAAACACAATTAAATGCCTCAAATAGCTTAAACAGTGTTATTGACTTGGGACTCTAGCTCAAGGATATAGCTAATAAACAAAGGCTTAGCATGGTATATCCCTCACTGAATTGCAGCATGCATTGAAAGTACAGTACATATTGGACTTATGCTGGTCAAATACTTACATATTGGACTTATACTGCTCAAATACTGCACCCATGATTCAATATTGCAATACATTTCCAGCTAACAGTGACTGTTATTAGTTTTTATAAAATTGGCTAATAGTTCACCATAAATTGCTTGATTTTATATAAGATGAAATGTGGTTTTCCGTGCCAGAGACCTAATTTAGTACAAAGATAGTAATGGTGGTTGATTTACTGACCATGACATATGCACAGAACTTATTGTTTGTTACTAAAGGCACATAACTACAATGGCAGCCTAGTTTTCAAACATGCTCCATTTTTTAGTTTTAACAGTCACAATTGTGCTCGTAATTTGGGAAATTTCATTGCAAGTAATACAATAAATATGCAACAACTAATCATACAACCCTGGAGGTAACTCGCTAACGTAAATCATGGAGTTATCATCTTGATGAATAAAATCAAGATTGTATTGCATTTTGCCGGTTTACGGGACTGCAGGTCGGATGCAACTTTATACTGTATTGTTGCTGCTCAGTTTTGCCTCCATGATTTAATATGTTAAATGAGATGACCGTATACTCTTGCTCTACATAATAATTGAGACAATCATTTTGCAGATCATTATTATTTACTGCTGCTCCAAACTGCAGTTCTCGATGCAATGCTGTTAGTTTTCGACAATGTGATGACGAGAATAGCAAATTACATGCAAGCTTGTCAGTCGCACGCCCGTTTTTGTTAGGACTTTTTTCTTCTCACATATCAAATTATACAGCTGCCCTGATGCAGTGAACTGTAACTGAGTCAAGTTCAGAGGTCATATATATATATATATATATATATATATATATATATATATATATATGTAGGTATTCTTTTATTCTTTTAGTTTTTATATTTGTGTTCTCCGTTTTAGAAAAAGAATTGCAGTGATTCTTTTTCAAAGGTCTTAAAGAATCAAGTGAGTAATTTCATAGCTTCTTTTTAAAAGATGTACAGTCCTAAACGTTTGAAAAATATGATGACATGTTTCTAAGACTGTGAAGTGATTTTGGAATGTTGAACTAAATTAAATTCTTACGTTGTTTTTCCAAACAGGTAAATGGTCAAAATTGTGTCCATTTTACACAGTACATGTTGCTCTAATATATTTCAATTGATCGTACTTGAATCATACAAGAAGCTGAGGAGGATGCAGGATTTATTTCTGGCAGGATTTTTTTAGAAGAAGTGCCTCACTGTACTTCAAACGGTAGGGCGGCGACCTAACCATATGACAACATCCATCCCCCACTCCCCAATCTGAATTTCTATACTGAAGTGAAGTAAAAAGTGTCTAAAATCATCCAGAAAAAATTGTGAAGATTTTCCTACATATTGGAGAAAACGGCTCTGGGAGATTCCTGATAACGAAGAGCTTGCCTTTCTGTGGATCAGCCTGAATATCTGGAATCTTTCCTTAGTAATTCATTGGATATGAACCAGATGATACACCCACAAAGTTTCTTTTATTTGCTCTATGTGCAACAATTTTGCAACGAACGCAGTATGCTTTATTTAAAAAAGACAGAATATAACAGCTAATGAAACATATTCTGTGTACCAAGCAATATTATAAAACAAATTGAAGGGCATATTAGTACATCATGGTACTCTCTTTAGAGGTTTCATTTTAGTAAACTTTTAAATGTTATGATAGAAACTAATGTATTGCACAGCTGAATGAAATAATGTTTAACGTTTATAAATACTGTTTCAAACATTTATGATAAATACTGTTTCAAACATTTATGATAAATACTGTTTCAAACAATTATGAACTTGTATTCCTTCCTTCCACTTGTTTATTTTTTAAATTTATTCATAGATTTTAGAGGTCCCCTGTGAAACTGCATGATTATTAGCGAGCAAAACTTGAGCATGTGTAATGAGTTCTTTAGAAATTGCGTCTATGTAAAACATAATAGTTTAAAGGTACACCCCCAGCAGTTGGAAAACGGTTGCACGTAAAGTACATGTTGTCTCTGCTATTATCTTGCAGTGGTTTGCACATTCTCCATTGCGAAAATAAAGAAAGACAAATAAGTGGTTGCAATTTTCATTATAGATTATTTTCTTAGTCATATGATTTATTCACCGTTAAATATATTTGCCGGAAATCTGGAAACCTGTGCTTTTTTGCAGTATTCATGTCCAACGTAGTTACTGCATGATAATATATTCTTTGTTTTGTTTTTTTTTAAATTTAATTGATCGAACATAAGTTGTCAGGATTTTACATGTTCTCCTACATCACCACCTGACCAGGTGTATGGGGCATTACCTTAACTTGTTTTCTTTACATAGGTTCGCTAACTTAAACACAAAATACACATATGCACACACACAGATACATACATTCACAAATATTGTACACCAAGACACACTTGCATACAAACCCAAGGAGTTGTTAAATTGCCGTTTTTTTTTTTTTTTTTTAAAAAATGTAATATTGTTTTCTTTACTCAAAAAACGAAAGTCATGCAAATGTGAAGCAGCTAAAATAAAAAAAATATTTAAAAAAGAATCACCTACCAAAAGTTGAAAATAGGTTCCACTTTTTCCTAAACTAATCAATTCTGTTATTCACTTTGGCTACATATTTTTCCAGCGTTTAATATGATAAAAGACAATTTTTATAATGGGTAAGATTTGAGATGTTTGATGCACAACGTGATCTGTATATAACATATTTTGCTAGCCGAATTAGGAAGTTAATAAGATCATCAAAGTTTTTATTTCCTATAAAGACATCTTTTCTTTTAATTCTAAAATTGGATCACAAGTTTGGATCCTTTCCACAAATAATTTCCAAAAGTGTTAAGTAGCTTAGCAGTCATAAAATGAGTGCTCAGTTTGTTCAATACAGGCCTTAGAAAATGTTCATTTATCATAATCACTTAAATGAATTTGTTTTCCAAAACTGATTTGCGACAATATTTCTATAAAGAAATCTGAAATCAAAACTAATCAGTCTTATATCTTTTGTACAAAATTTAGTCCAAACAAAAGAGTTGGTCCATTCATCTGCACCAATTGCATACTCTAGCTGCCTGGACTAAGTTTCTTGTTTACCATTTGACTTTTGTATATTGGTTCTCATCAGGTCTTTATAAATTAATGCATTATTTTCTCTTATTCTAAGGAGTAAAGTTTTGTTGAAAAGTACATGAAAACTATTTACACTTTAAAAAATACTTATAATTTTCTTTTTCCACCTCACGGATATCTTTGAGATAAGAGCAAAGTACTGTATGCGGTTATTAGTTTGTGTTTTTTGTTTTCTTTCACCAAAGCTTAATAGAGATCCTTGTGCATCACGAAAGATGTTGAATAAGCACAACACTGTTTGTTCTCCATCTTCCGTATGATTTTAATTTATTAATATTAACTAAATTAAAATTATCTCGAGACACGTATTCGTGAACAGTAGATGATTCTTTTTCCATAGTTATAATGCATAAATAACATCACGCCATAAAATGTTTTAAAATATTTCATTGAACTTAGTTTATCCTCATTTAAGTAAGTGTTTACCTCCAAACGTTCCAAATATTTGTTCAAAAACCAGTTTTTGCCATAAACCATCTTCGTTTAGTAAAAGACACCTAATCCAGAATAGTCCTATATAACACACAAATGAATGCAAGTGAATCACATTTAATCCCCTTTCATTAAAAGAAGCTATAAGTGTGTCTCTTTGAATTCTCTGACTTTTTCTGCTCCAAATGAACTGGAAAATAATGTATTCAGTTCATTTTCTATATGGGGTGGAAGATTTGGTAGAGCTGAACAAATATGAATGAATTTAGACAGAATTAAACATTCTATCAAAGTAATTTTTCCAATAAGGGATAAATTTCATCTGCTTCACCAGCCAAGCAGTTTCTTTACTTCCTTCAGCTTCGTCGGATAATTACGTTCTATCAAGTAATAAAAATTCAAAGAGAAATCTACTCCCAGTAATTTAAAATTGGACTTTGACCAGTTAATATAAATTTCTGGACATACTTTTTCATTCGAATTTTTTTTATTTCCAATGCTAATAGCCATTGATTTAAAAACATTACAGAACAGACGTGAAACAAAATTCGAAATCTGTATGGCTGTCTTCAAGGATAAAGATGAATCATCTAATAATATTAAAGCGTCATCAGCTTAGTGCCCTAATTTGAACTCCATTTAATTATAAAAACTGCTTTTAATATTTGTGTTCTTTTAAATTCTATTGCAAGAAGTTCAATCTCTATTATAAATAAATAGGGTGGTAAAAAGAATGTCACAAGCATTGTTCACGCAGCAAAATCAACCTATGTCAGTATTAATATCACCAAAAGTTCCAGCTGCAAAGAGCCAGTCCATATTACGAACAAGCTAATGTCAATGAATAAATGTGCACCATTTCTAGCGACCTTCTCTCCAGTCGACATTCCGGACCCGTTTGCAAATTTCTTCCGTGACATCAACTTGACAACACAATTTCAAGCGACTCATGGTCACCACACAGTTGTGATACATAATTTCAATGGCAAACTTTAACAGCATTTGAGCCTGTCTCTGTGGATTTCTTAGGAACAATCCTGATGAAGAGCGCCCCAAAGTCATGTGAACTTGATCCGATTCCATCATCACTGCTGCTAGAATACTTAGAGTCAACATTGCCTTCACTAACCGATGTTATTAATACTTCTCTTTCATCCGGGTTATTCCCATCATTTTTCAAAACTGCCATTGTAAAGCTACTGTTGAAGAAACCAACGCTTCATCCGCCCTGTTTATAACCTCCCATTCATGTAAAAAATCGTAGACAAAGTTGTTCTGGCCCAGCTTGTATTTCATCTGAATTTAAATAGTCTTTTTAGCAATTTACAGTAATGCATAAAGCCCTCGACACAGTACCTAAACAGCCCTTCTGAAAGTAGTTAATGACCTTCTCTCTGCTTTGGATAGTGGAAAGATTACAGTCCTTACACTCCGTGACTTATCTGCAGGATTTGACACAATAGGCCATGATCTATTACTTCACCGTTTCCAGCATGTATTTGGCATTCTTGATAGTGCCTTACTATGGTTCAAGTCACACTTAGTCGAAAGAAGACAGATTGTGTCCGTAAATGGAAAACATTCCAGCCCAGTTGATCTATGTTTTGGTGTCCCAAAGGGTTCTGTTCTTGGACCCGTTCTCTTCGTTCTGTACACTCAGCCCCTCTCAAGTGTCATAGATCGTCATCCTGTGTCTCACCACTTGTACACTGATGACACCCAAATATACAAATCTAGCCACCCAACTGAAGTTGATGCTACCATCCAAGGCGTAGAGAGGTGCATTTCCAATGTGAAGTCATGGATGACATGTAACAAGCTGCAAATGAATGATGATAAAACTGAAGCCATTCATATCCGCAACACCAACATTAGATTCACACATGCAGTACGAAACCTAGGCGTCAATCTCGACAGTACTCTCTCATAACACCAACATGTCATAAACATACGAAAGGCTGCATATCTGGACCTGAATCGTATCAGCTCCATTTGCAGTTTTCTTTCTGTTGATGTTACTGTTTGTGTTAATTTTCTTCCGGCTTGTTCATCTCAATATCTACTACATGAGCTTCAAAACACAGCTGCTCATGTCGTCCTTAGAGTACCAAGAACCGAGCACTCCTCCCCCTGCTCTGTACCCTCCACTGGCTGCCCATTCGCTCCAGAATCAAATACAAAATCTGTTCTCTATGCTACATTTCGTTGACTGCCTCCAGTCCAAAATACCTATATGACCTCACCCATGTATACACCCATTCTAGATACTTGCGCTCCTCGTTTGACACTAGTATTCTCATTATTCCCAGTACAAAGGTTCTTTTGCGTACCAGGGTCCAGCTACGTGGAACGAATTGCATGTTGAACATAGACACAATGACACTGTGATCTCATTCAAGAGTGCTCTAAAAATTCACCTATATCGACTGCAAGAACAGACTGAAGACTTAACAAGGCTTACTTGCCTTTAACTATTTTCAGCATGCTTTGTTTGTAATTTCACAGTGTTTGTTTTTGTAACCTTATATATATATATATATATATATATATATATACGTACATACATACATACATACATACATACATACATACATACATACATACATACATACATACATAAATACATACATACATACATACATACATACATACATACATACATACATACATACATACATACACACACACACACACACATACATACATACATACATACATACATACATACATACATACATACATACATACATACATACATACATACATACATACATACATACATACATACATACATACATACATACATACATACATACATACATACATACATACATACATACATGTCCTTATGTGTTAACTGATATTGTAAGGCGCTGTACTAAGTCCTCAGTATTAGTATGATTTTTATGTTACCCTGAGACTGAAATTCTGAAAAATGTTGCATATCATATCCAGTGTTTAAATACCTAAAGATACAAACGCCTAGATTCTTCCAAAATAACTTGTAGAATTCAACTGTACATCCATCAGAACCACGGCTAGTTTCATTTTTTATATTTGTAAGTGCTAACCCGCATTCCTGAAACGTTAACTTACCTTCACAATAGATTATTTTAAGATCTCATTTTTTTTTATCATGATTGTTCCATCTTCCAGCTTTGTTGACGTGTTAATCTTCCGTTGTTCCATCTTCCGTAAGTAATTATTTGTTTGTCCTGTTTGCGTAATTTCTCTTTTCAAGATAAAGGGAATATTTTGATTTTGTTTTCACTAGACTTATAACACATTGTTTTTTATCTTAACATTACACCTTCCACCTCTTATTTCCTCATTTCGTCTAAATCTGCTTGGTTTTTGTTCAGTTCTTCCATAAGAGTGGGGTTGTTATTTTGATTCACTAAAGTATGTAACGTATGTATATCAGCTTCAATTTTCCTGAAATATTGTTTCTGCTGCTTTGCTTTAGCTTGTCAATATCGAATTGATTCTGATCTTATAATCATTTTAAGGATTTCAAAAAACAATTGATCATTACAAGTTCGTTTCACTGGTTGTGGGTTTTTCTTATCATCTTCACAATAGTATTCTTCTACTGTGTTGACTATATTGTTCTTTTACCAAATAAATATATTCATTTTACTTTCATTACATGGAATTGATTTTCCAGTACCCAGGACCTCTAATGCAGATGTAGGCAATTTTAATGTTATTGTTGAATGGTCTGTTTTATAGCCAGGAATAAGAGATGAGTCCATACAATTTGAAAACATGTTATCAGAGATTAAAAAAGGTAGTTCAGTCTACTCTGTTTCACAGGGTTTGCCTGTCACCAAATAAATACTCTACTGTAAGTATGGACTGTTCTCCATGGATCTAGTAAGTCTAGTTGATTCTTGATGTGCTGGACTGCTGTTTGGGCCAAGGAGTGTTTATCATGCAAAATATTATTAAAGTCAAGCTCCGCATGTCATAAACAACATTCCAGTCACCACAAATGATAACAGAGAAATTGTCAAACTATATAATATCCTCTTTCAAATTTCTAAAGAACTTAGCATTATGATCATTATGACTATATAAGTTAGCTTAACTATCTGTCCATCAACTGAAAATTCTAAAAGAATGTATCTGCACTGGAAATCACATCTGTCTCTGTGAATAAGAAATTCAAAATTATTTCTAAACAGGATAGCAACACAAGCACTATTGCTAGATTTATGGCTAAAAATACAATTATAACCCCACTGAGCCTCCCAATACTTTTCAATCTCAGTTGTACTGTATGTGCCCTGTAAACACATAATGGATGCATTCTTCTGTCTGACCCAGCAGAAAATATCTCTTCTTTTGAGATTGAAACTGTGTAGACCACTAACATTCATTGAAAAAATTTTAATCTGGGTATCCATTGTTAAATTATATTGTGAATAAAACTTTCAAAGAGCTTATATAACTATCATTACACAACTGGTACCATGAAAAACACTCGCATACACCTTGAGATACACTCTCACGCATACAAACACGATATGTTTAGAAAAACAGATAAGTGTAGTACAATGACACGCACCACTGGGTGCGTATATGATGCTGTCTAGTATAGAGACACATGAGGTCTGTGTTAGTATAGTTATTAAATTTTAACATCAATACAATGTTGATAAAAAAACGTTTTGCTCATACATTTTCTTGCTTTACTAAACGATTTAAAGCAATAACATACGAGTTCTCTATTTGTTGGTTCATTATATATATACATATATATATATATATATATATATATATATATATATATATATATATATATATGAAAAATAAGCCAAATATATTTTGTTAGTAAATAAACCTCTGGGTTTAGTTAAAATTACTTAGTAAGATTATTATTAAGTAATAATATTTTAATTAGTAAAATTATTTATTACTAAGCAATAATATTTTACTTAGTAAAATAATTACTACGTAAAATATTTAGTAGTTGCCTTTTACTTGCAATTACTTAATTTTCTTTTACTTCACTTCAATTACTAGTAATTACTAATTCAATTTGAACAAACGTTTGATACTTTGTTTATACTCATTTTGGGTAAAAGAAATACTTTTTAAAAGTAATTAGTAGTTATTTTGCTTTTTTGTGTGTGGGTATATTATAATTGATTTCCACAAGTTCATTTTGATTTGGTCAAATTGTAACTGGGGATTTTTGCAGTGTTTTGTTTTCGTCAAACTTTTGTAAAAAGTCAATAATCTTTTCTCCAACCTACACTGGTTTAAGATCTTCCAAGACAACCTATTCAATATGGTAGCCATAATTGAAAGTAACAAATCTAGTTGCAAGCTTTGTATTTTTTAAGTTCATCCTCGAATACTTGGAAGTGGGAGCTCAAACTGTACAAGCATGTTCTAAAATAGGTCTTACTAAACCTTTGAAACAAAATTTATTAACATTTTGTTGGCAAGATGACAAGTTATGTCTTAATAGGCCTAAAGTACGAATTTCCTTGGTGCATATTTTTTAATGTGAAGGTTACATTTCAGATCGCTAGTAATTGTGATGCCTAAATATTTAGTTTGAGATTTCCTGAAGACGTTCATTCCTTGGAATGTGACATTTGGATTTTCTAAGATCATTGTTTCTTGTCGTTTGTTTTATGCTCCATTCTGTGTTAAAATGGTATAAAAAATACAGTTCACCTTTAGATGGAGTTAATTATTCAAAATGATAATGAAAATTACAATTAAAACGGGTATAAAAGTATCACTGTTTCTTCTTACTCCAGAAGACCTGGCTTACAGTATAGATTACTGGTAATAAAAGTAACTGATAAATAAATAAAATACTGCCATTCGAAATAGGATTTTGCAAATTTATATTTTCTACACTCGCCAAAAAATACAAGAACTAAATAAAGTTACTTACGAATTCAGGTTTATGACATGGTCAGTGTACACTTGTTATGATGAGATTAAGTCGATGAAATTTAGCCAAATTGTTTTTTAGTGCACAGTGTGGGAATTATGTCATTTACAGTATTTTTCATTTGTATAATTTTGAAGCTAACTTTTTTGTTTGGTATATAAGCAACTTGATTATTTAATTTCCTTGTGCATTCTTAGTGCTTGATTGACTTAACTATTACTTCTGAAGTAGTATCAAAGGCAAAGGTAACGTTCTCATTATTATCATCATTGATTTAAATCCAGTAATTTCCTAGGATCTCTGAATTTGCATTTATATTAGACCGTCAGTCATTGTTACCTTCAATGACCTAAGTATTCAGCGTGAAAAAGTGAGACACTCTTTATTTTGCATGATTTGATTGCTTATCCTCTATCAAAGTACAGAGTAATTCTGATCAATGAGACGTTTTGCCGCAATGCCCGAGTGATAAAAACACGCATTCTGATTACTTAATGCTTTTGTATAATAGTTGGGACACCGAGCACAAGGTAGCAAACAATATAGACGCTACATTGTTTGTGCTTTGTACGACACCTTGACAATGTTTATGTGTACGGTTTCAAATTTTAATGTGAAAAAAAACACGCAGTGGTACACACAGGAGAAAAGACTGTATATTATTCATCGTGGGAGCCGCGGTAGCTCAGTTGGTAGACCATCCAACTCGTAATAAGGGTTAAATGTTCGATACCTGCCCAGACCAGCCTGGGTCGGTTACCTCGGTGTGTCATTGAGAAAGGCAGCTAGCGCACATTTCCTCAGCATGATATGGCCTATAATGTGTTAAAAGTGCTGTTAAGCAAAACAATATTATTATTCATCACACACTTGTATCATGATGTCAGCAAGTTGGCTACAAGGTCGACATTACACATACAGCTCTATACGGCCAACCCCAATCAGAATTAAATAAAATTCTACTTATCAATAAGTAAATCTAATAATCACAAATACGAGATCCTGTTATGTTGACCTGTTGATTCAACAATCAAATTACAGCTTTCATACCGCTGAAAGTGCAAAAATGCATTCGGAACATATTGGTGTTTACAATAACTCTCCCTAAAATGAAATGCAATGCTGGATTTGATAGGCTGCTGAAAATAAGTGGTCAGGGAATTCCAGTGGTTACCAGAACATTAACTTTTACCAGTACCTGTCTGATCTCCGCTATGTTGAATTTTAATTACCGGGTAGACTGCGGATGACCCATAATTAACTCGGGTTGGCTTGGCAAAGTGTTGACAGCACATGGTCTCTCTGTTCGAGTACTCAGTACCAAAATAGTTTTTGTCTTTGTTTCCTCAAATTTTGATTCCATTTTACTTAAAGAAATGTTTTCCTCAAGGTCTTTATGTTAAGCAGTGTATAATTGCTCTTTCAATGCCCTATTTAAACAGTTTCTCTTACCTTTATAATTTTGATATTGTTTACGAGACTGTATCCTCGATCATATTCTGCTGTAGAAAAGCTCACAACTAACATGATTTCCAACAATTTCACAGTTTCGTCATATTCATGTGTGAAATTCTTAATAATCGTGGCATACATCTCTGTTCTTGGGATCCTTGTATGTCTTCAGCCTTGCCTTCAAGTTGATGTACTGTCTGTGTATTTCATTATGATCTGTAGTGAAGTGTATTCGGGTGACTTGGTAGTTTCAGTTTCTGAACGCTGCATAAATCTCCACATGGTGCTCAATCGAAGTTGAAAATCAGTGAAGTCGGAAAGCCATGGATCTTTTTTATTTCAAGCTCTATAAATAATAGCTTCAAGTTTCGTAATTAGTTACATGAACTAACTATGAAGCTTGAAGCTATTGTTTTTGTACAGTGAGTCAGTGGATGTTTCACAATTACAGGAAACACGCACTCCGTATATCAACAGAATCAGCGACTACCAACTCTTTGGACTAAAAGAATTAAAATACAATGTAATTATCTCGGTTTCTTTAAGGTGAAAAACATTGTATTGGATGCTTTTATAAGTCATTAATCTAATCCTCTAGCTTAAATTGTCAAACAGTTGCATATGTATAGCTAGATATATTTAACCTTTAACCAGTGATGCATTACCGTAAAAGCGTGAGCGACGGTCAGCTCATTATTCGTGCTTCAAAATGAAAATACTGCATTTCATTGGCGTGCTCAAGGTTTTCTCGCGCAGATTAGATAACTTTTTTTGGACAAGCCTGACAGACAACTTACTTAGAATATGGAAGGAGCTTGATCTAGATTTAGAAGTGCCCTTGGCATAGGGCTATCCTAATTGCTGAAAATTGCACAATCAAATAGATAATTTGTTTTTTAATTTCAGCAAATGCTCAAAGTAGGAGAATAGGGCAGGATGCACACACAATTGTCTAATTGGGAATTTATGTGATAATTACTCACCATGGTCAATAAACAGACATATACATCCAGAGTAAATAGTGCATGATATCATTAACATTTTGAACTAAGACAATGAAGCATGAAATATAGGCCACAGCGACCCACTCTTGGAATAATGGTGTCAAGCATACAATGATTATCTGCACTAGGTGTATAACCCCATAAGTAACATTGCTTGAAAAACTGACTTTAACGTTTAATCAAAGCCATTGATGCATGAAAATACAAATCACATTGACCTGCTTTTGATGTGATTATGTGGTTGGCATCGGTGTACAGGCGAGTAGTCCTTTAGCTTTTGTTTTGCAGATAAAACATTTCATTTTACAAGATCACTTGTTCTCTCGTGTAAACAATTAGTCAAGACAGACAAGCATTTATTTATTTGTAAGTTGTGCAGTATGATGTTTTTTCTTTCACTTCTTTTAATTTAGAGATAACATGTATTTCTAAAATTACTCCCATGCATACATAACAAGTGACTTTAAAGTTGTAATATCATGCACAGTTTCAGATTATAATGTGATTCAAAATTCGACAAATTCAGTCAGGCAAAAACTGAAAGACATCTCTGGCATAAGTTATTTCTCAATTCACACTGGACAAGTTTATTTAAAGTTTTAACGTCATGCACAAATTATATGTAGAATGTGATTCAAATTTGCAGGTGGCCAGTTAGGCAAGCATTTGGAAAAATTACTTGCTTTCAACCACCGACATCATGCTCCATAAATACCAGCAGATGAGTTTAATTTTAGGGCGGTTGGTTACATACAAATGTTTCTTCTAGGTTATCAGCAATAACATATTTTTGGAGTCGACTTTAGGTGACGGGCTTTTATAATTATTCATTTTCTTGACAGTTGAAGGAGTTTCAATGTCTATCACTCCATCATCCATGGTGATAGGTTCCAGTTCAGCAAATCCTGTGACGAGGTTAGAATTGCGGTGTTCTAGTGATGGAACAATCAACACTGGTATATATGGCCTTGAAATTTCAAGAAGAAGATTTACAGAAACAGGATATTCAGGGATTGCAATACAAGATTTAATAGATGGTACTAAACAAGATCCAAACATACCAGCGGACATACTGACAAAATCACCAAATATCACCGGGAGTCTTTCTGGAACCTCAGGTACATTGACAGTAACCATGAATGGAGAAAGTCTAACCTGTAATGATCAAGCAGAGTTCCAATGTGAGATGAGCTTCAAAACTGCAGGACTTCCTGGTACTCAGATTGTTTCTGCAAGTAATAACTTTACAGTTATAAGTAAGTACGATAGTGTTGCGTACATCTTGTTATTTCATGGTAAATTGCATAGTATTTTTCAGTTTGAAACACCTTATTTGATCAATGCCATTTATATGCTGCTAAGACTGTTTTCAAAGTCATAAGTGCTGTAGTTGTTAATAAATCAAAGTGATTTCTGGTAGCTTGTACTGACAATGACATCGGTTCCAACTACAGTCAAACCCCGTCTTCAGCATTCGGTTCTGGGAAGTGAGCAAAACGGCCTATAAAGACAGGTGGATGATTAATAGTGGTTAATTTCTAGAATAATTTTCTTTAAGGGACTTTGAAAAATTGTCTGTTTATGTCCGGTGATTTCTTGATAAAGATGAACTTTAAGACAAGTGTCGAACTGCCATGCATACTTTGATACATGTATATACATGTACAAAACAGCTCAACCGATTGTTATCTCACTTCTGTGAAGTAGGGGCGAGCTATTGTACTATCCCTGGGGTCGGCACATATAAAAGCATATATACATATGTATACAGCCTTACTGCATCTTAACCATTCTTTTTTTTTCGGGGTTCTAGGCAACAGTTTATACTGGGTTTCATACCCTCCCCTTCGATATTAGAAAAGGTATCGAATCCATATTCTTTTCTTTGTTTACTTTGGTATTTATTGTCGCTCCCGAACACCACGCCGGATTTAAAACACTGTAAACTCAGTCATTTAAATTTAATTAATTGACATTTTAGGTAAGGCTGAAACGGTGAGTAAATTCTTTAAACACAATACATCATCTATGAGTTCTTGTTTGCATGAATATTTTCTCGAATATTGTTTAGGTAAGAAACTGCTTGCTCTATAGCATTATGGAAATTATTGTCAAAAGAATTACGATCTTTCGGAGTGCGCAAGTCGGTGAAGTAATCTGCAAATGCATTGGCTATTGAGGACGGGTCAGAGAAGGTTTGACCATCGTGACATATTTTCACACCTAATCAGCATTTCTTTGGCTTCCGTTTTTAATTAGACTCCAGAAGAGGCGTAAGTCCCATTCAGCCGCTATCTGAATTTCATTAATTGAATTAGATACAAAGGCATCACTAGCAGTACGCTGTGCATTCCTAAATTCATGGTTTACTTTACACACGATTCTTTTATTTTTTTAGTTTTTCATAAAATTTTATTGGGTAGTATATATACAAGTTAAAAGAATGCATGAGCATCCCGTTGAACACGCACGTGTTCAAAAGGTGCCAGACAAGAACAAGGTGATATATACGAACGAAGGTAAGTTGAATTATGAATGACAACAAATAAAACATGAAACATAAATATAAACACAGGTGCCAATAACTGTTAGCACGTGCAGCCCAGGTTAATCCTGGGCCAGTGTGTAACAGGTAAAACAAGGTAAACAGAAAAGTGCATTATAAGGTGAATGGCTCAAGGGAAATATGACATGAATATACAGGTAAGTACGGCCGGTAGGTATATGTATTATTTATTGTAAGCTGATATCAATGACTAGCTCAAGAAGGATAAGAGTGTATTACTGCTTACTACTACTTTATGGTAATATGCACGAATACGTTTGATACACGTGGCATATGTATATTCAGCGCTTAATAAGAGGCATAGGCCCGCGAATTCGGATTCCGCGAACGAAGCCGAATTTCAGGAAAGTGTAGAAGGTATTGAAAGACTTTCTGGAATATTTTCTTGAACCATTTAATTACTAAATGCTGCAAAGGACAGGCTAAATTACATTCGAAAAATAGGTGAGCTATTGTTTCTATACCTCCATAAAAAGTGCATAATTTTGATTTAGAAATTCGTTTTAAAAACATACTGTGGTTTAGTGGTAAGATATCATGGATAGTTTTGAAACATACATCTCTAGTTACTGGGTCTATGAATTTATTATGTAAATTTTTTCATACATCTGGGAAATATATATCGTATAGATTGTGGACTTTAGGTTCTAGAAGAAAATTTTGAAGTTGTCGACGATATACGACTTTAGTGGGGATTTGACCAAAAATGAGCGCAGGATTATTTTCGTGAAAGGCTTTAAAAATTGTTATGCACTTTTTATAAAATTGGGGTATATATAGCGTATGGGTGTATTTATTAAGGCCTAAATTTGGGTTGAAGGATCTTAATTGTAAACCAATCTAATACCTTGCAAAGTATTTCCATTTCGCTGAATATTCATCATCGATTAACTTTTGTATATGTTGTATGCGTAATGCTTGTGTTTTGCATTCCAACTGGGTGATGTTCAGACCTCCGTCTTTTAGAGAGTTTACACACGTAGCTCTAGCAAGAGGTTCGAATTTAGAATTCCACAGAAATGTAAATATATTTCTGTTGATGAGGGTAATATAGTGTTTTTGAATATCATTCACGGTTGCAGGGTACCAAATTTGACTGTATGATAAAAGGTTATTAATATGAGATTTGGAAACTAGGGATAATTTTCTACTTTTGCATAGTAATGGTGTTTGCGCAAGTTTTTTAAAATATTTATTCCAGTGACCATCATTACTTAAATTGTGTCCGAATAAAAAGCCTACTATTTTTTGCCTATCAATCCATGAAATGCGGTTATGCCATTTTCACATGAACATACCGTTAGATTTACTATAGTTAATTTTTGCACCAGAGGCGCGCTCATACAAGCGAGACGAAAATAAATAGCGTTTGATCGATTCGTCCGTGCAACAGAAACCTGTACTATCGTCCGCATATAGGGAGATTTCACAGGCCTCTACTGCACCAGGAACTTTAATACCAATAATTTCTGGATCGTTTCGAATTTTTGCAGCAAAAGGTTCATACACTATTACATATAGAAGGGGGGAAAGACAGCAACCTTGACGGACTCCTCTTGAAATGGAAAAGGATTTGAAATAAAATTATTGACCAAAACTGAGGAGCTGATATCATTGTAAAAAATAGATATCCATTTAATAAAATTGGGTTGAAATCCAAAAACTTCTAAAGTTTTGTGCATGAATTTATAGTTAAGTCTGTCGAATGCTTTTTCTTGATCTAGACATATAAATGCGCATGCTAGGTTTTTTGGTCTATACAATCACTAATATTTCTGATTAAATGACCATTATCAAAAATAGAACGCCCTTTAACTGCACATGTTTGATCCATGTGGATTATTTTTGAAATAACATTACCAAGTCTGTAGGTGATAATTTTCGATAAAATGTTATAATCTAAATTTAAAAGGGAGATAGGTCTCCAATTTTTCATGTTATTTGAATTTTCTGGATCCTTACATAACAGTGTAATATAAGATAATTTTTGGGAATCAGACAGTGTTTGAGTCAAAAATCAAGTTATATAATCGTACAAGAGTGTCGCGTAAAATGTAAAAAAAAATTGGCATAAAATTCTTTAGTTAGACCGTCAGGTCCCGGGGATTTATTAGAATCCATCATAGTTATTGATTTTTGAATTTCGTCTTTAGTTATATGTCCAAAAAGAGAGTGGTTATCCTCTGCAGTAAACCACTTAGAAATTCTCCGAGTAAATTCTCGTCGATTTCTTCAGTTGTAAATAAATCCGAATAGAATTGTTCAAAACATTGTAAAATTTCGGGACTGGAATTATATGTCACGTTATTATGTTGAATTTCGTTGATGATATTTTTTAAAACCCTTGTTGTTTTCTAATTGGAAAAAGAATTGACTCGGGCGTTCATTATTGTCGAGGATTTTAGCTTTACTTCTGATGATAGACCCTTTATACATATCGAATTGTAATTCTTTAATAGTTAGACGTAATTCTTGTAGTTGGAGGAAGAGTTCCTCTTCATTAGTCGTATCATATCTCTTTTTTCAATGATCTAATTTCAGAAAACTTGATTCTTGAGAGTTGCCTAGAGTAAGTGTTAATTTCGTCTTTAATTTTGGTTTTAAAAGTATCCCAAAATACTAGAGAAAAATTGTGATATTTCAATTCTCTATTTATAAGATCGGTGATCATTGTTTTTAATATGGTATGGTTTAAATGTGAGTTATTACATTTCCAGTAACCTTTACCATACACTATAGAAGAGTTGCCTACTATGGATAAAATGACCGCATCGTGATCGGATTGGGTATAGTTGACAATCTGGGTGTTAATTAGACAATCCGTTATGTTGTTAGAGATGTAAAATCTATCAATTCTACTAGCTGATATTGGCAAGGATGGGTCTTGTGTGTTCCTGTACCAAGTATATAATCTGAGTGTAGGATTTAGTTTTCGGAAAGAATCAATTAGGTTGAAATTTGATATTAATGATCTTAAATTTTGAATTGAGTTTTCATAATAGTTATTTAATTCTCCTATTCTGTCTAATTTGTGATTTAAAACACAGTTAAAATCGCCGGATAAAATAATATTATGTTGTCCCGTTAAGTATGGGTACAACGAAGTGAAGAATTCAGTTTTTTTCCGAATCAGGTGTAGGGGCATAACTATTAATTGCACTGTAAGGTATATTATTAAAGAGAAAGTCTACATAAACTATCCTTCCGTCAAAATCAATGTCAAATTTGGAGAATGTGATATTATTATTAAAGTTTAAAATAGATACACCAGAAGAAAGACTCGAGCCAAAACTCCATACTGCATTAAAACATTGCAGATTTTCTTGAATTTTAGATGTAAGGGTTCTATTTTCTACATGAGTTTCTTGTAGAAATAAAAGATCGATATGATGAGAATTAACCAAGTTTTTAATCTCAGAAAGTTTTTGATTTGTATTGGCTCGAAAGCCATTGCTGTTTATTGTAAGGATATTTAACTGAGTCATGTATTAATTATTGTAGGTGTGATATGTGAAAAATAATTAGTATGTCGTTCGTGCGCATTTAAGTTAATGAGCGTAGCTACCTCGTACAAACTGGTTGCACGAAGCGAAACTGAACTCGTAGTGAGCAACAAAAAATGTATATGAGGATATATATGGTATCCAGAACTGACTTATAGGAAAATTAAATGAAGGTGGAGGAGGTGTATTTAAAAAGGTAATATATAATAATTGATGTAGGAAATACTAAAAAGTGATATTAATATAACATCTATGAAAATGTTAATAAATTATATGAATTATATCAAACAAAAAGGAATAATTAGATGAGATGTTATACAATGTAGACTGATAATGAGTAAAATAATTTGGGAGAAAGATAGAAGATGAATGGAGAAAAAGATGAAAGAATGTTAAGTTGTAAGATTTAGAAGAAAATATTAATAATTTGAATACTTGTATGTTGTCAGGAATAATCCTGAGTTTTGTAGTCCGTTGATCAAATTCATTGTCCATATTCATGTCCTTGTGTTGTCTGGATCCGTTTATCTCCTTCATAGTCCATGGGCGGTCCTGAGTTGCAAGTATTTTAAGTTGAGAAAACACCGAACATTAGTTCTCAATGTCAACGTCAACTTCAGCGTCCTCAAAGAAGAATCCTCATAGGGAAGCTGCGCTTCTAAGAGACTCCTCTCATGTATCTCTGTAAATTGTATATAACTAATTCAATATTCTTTTATTTTTCCTTCGTTTGCATCCTTATCTCTGAAAAGAGGAAAAAAAGATTGATGATGATGACGAAGGGAGTGATTCCAGTACGGTTTTACCTATTGGCTAAAGCGTTAACGGGCAGCGTATCACGTGCAGGTTTCAGCATACATTAAGTTAGATCGCTACATAGTTGGTTTATATAGATAGATTCCCACTCTCATGGATGAGTCTTCTATGCCGCCAATAAAGTAACTTACATTGCGTTTTCTCTATACACCTATAAATATTTCCTCAGCGTTTGTAAAATCGTTATCTGTCTGATTATTAGAGGTTTTGGTTTGTACTTGGACATGAATTTTGTGAATTATTTTTAATTACCTTTCTTAATGAGATACTATTTCCATAGACTAGTCAGGACAATCTTTCTTGCATTAGATCTTTTTTCCTTTTGTGAATAGTTTCGATTGCAAGAAGGATTTGATTTTCTTACCCTTAGGTTTGTTGTAAATTGTGATTCATTATCACTGACGTTTGTGTCTCTGTTACCATTTGATCCAGCGGATACACTATCACACAATTCAACAAGTTTACGTTCACTAACATTGCAATAACATTGTTGATGTTCTGTTCGGGATAGATCTGTCTGTTTTTGAATTGTTTCTTCGTTCCCACTTATGTTCTGGATATATTGGGTGAAAATGTTTCACGTGAGGGACTCGGCGTTGACTCCAAATCATCAGAGTATCTCTTGCATATAGCCATATGGGGGCCATCTTTAGATTTATTTGTTGGGGCTCCTGGTGTGATGAATCAAAGTGGATGAGACGGGGCTGGTGCACTGTTGATTGGGGCTGATGCGCTATTTGTTCTTGTCAGTGACGTTGAAGTTAACACTTTCGGGCTTGTATTTGGATGAAGTGCAAGTGATCTGTCAGAGTTAGTCTAAGCCCTGTAATGTTGCGAGCTGCTACATGGGGGTTGGCCAGCAGCCACTGCAGGCACATAGAGGTTGCTGTTCTTAAAAGGGTTTGTTGTAATTTGATCACTGGCTGCCATCGTGTTCTCTAATGTATTAATCGCCTCCTCATGGGTAGCATTATCCAAGCACAATTGTTTGTTTGCCGTTCAAGGGACATACTACGAATAGTAAGGTTGTTGATTGTGTGATTGTAGTCATTATGCAGTGCAATAACGTCACATCATAGTGAATACGTGGCCGTTCTGATGTCGGCAGTTGCAACTATGTTGGCTACTTGTGAGCTGTTATCAGAGATACTGTCTGATTTACTAATATAGCGGCGAACATGGCCACTGAAAATGTCATCAATAATGGTAGGTTGTTCACCATTAATAAATAGTTTTAAGTTAAAGTAATTCTTGGCATATCTCTATGCAGCACTGAATTTGTTAGAGTTCCTTTTTATAACTGAGACACCTTGAGGGCGATTGGGCAAGGATTGAGCCCTGCTGTCCAGGATTGTTCTATACTAGCTCATTATGCATTTTCTATGATTTACAAGATTCAGAGTTTTTCCAACGTAAACATCCATGGGTTCCCTGTCAAATAACTTATCCATGAGAACAATGTATTCCTGATCTGGAATCTGGGAATGCTGGAAATAACAAATATCCTCAGATTGTGAATCAGTCTCGGTGGATAAGGGGTCATGTTGGCCATAGGTGTTATCATCATGTGTACCATGCACATAATGGAGACCATTTGTAAATATCAGTAACCCTCCACTGTTCTGGGCAGGTGCCCAAATTTTCTTTCTGGTTTGTCCGGAAAGTGACTGAGTAGCTGCATTTAGCAGCGGAAATCTGTCAGGACTTAATTCTGACACTGAATGCCCTGGATCGACCAGATTACTTATCAATTTCTCAGAACTTTCAGAGCGATTTACCTGTTGCTTGGCCGCCATTTTTACTCTTTTCTTTGTTTACTTTAGTATTTATTGACTCCCCCAGCCTCGCCAAACCGCATGTAAAACACTGTAAAATTCAACCATCTAAACCTAATTAATTGACATTTTAGGTAAGGCTGAAACGGTGAGTAAATACCTTAACTAAAATACAGTAACCGAACAGTTAGTAGTTAATTGCAGTCGGAAACGCCTCATGTACAGAATGTGGACTGGTGAGAACTACATCATAGTCCAAGTTTACAGTTTCTAAAATCTAGTGAAACTTACGTGTTACACTCGTTGACACAAATATAATTCCCACTTCCTTTTGCATACTCTCTAGATAAATATACACCTTTAATTCTTTTGTCATATTCTCCATCAGTTCCTGTAGTAATTAGTACCAATCAGACCTATTATCAGGATCACTCAAGCTCTAAGGGTTGAGCTTGTGTGTTGCTAGCGTTCCAATGATTTGGTCGCAAAACCATAAGATGTCTGATTTGTCAAAGGATGAAAATATGTTGGTGTATTTGTGAATGTGTATGCATGTACATGTTTGTGTACAGTTTGAGTAAAGGTGATAACAGTATTATTCTATATCACATCAGAATAGTAGATTACGATACATGTATAGCTGCATCTGGGGCACGTGTGTTACAATGGTTCAATTCATGTTTATAGCTTGTTATGGAGAAAGAGCTGTGAGTAGTGTGTGAAATGAGAATTCAGACTCAGTCGAGGGGTGTGCCGACGTAGTGTAAATCCTCATTGCACATACTAGCCCTGTTGGGATCAGTCGCCCACACCATTGTCGTGCCCCTCGTTAAGCCCATCGTGCCGCCAGGCGTCCACACCAGCAGTCGGTTAGCCGATAGCCATGTACCTCTAGTGATATTCTTCTGCTATGCTTCGCGGCGACCATGCATCCGTACAGCAGCCGACCGTTAATCTGTTCGCAATGCTGGGCTTAGCTGCAGTCAGGCGATAAGTCCCCTTGCTGAGCCCATCGTGACCAGGCGGTGACCAGGATTCCATCCCTCGTTAAGCCCTTTACACTGCAGGGTGACCAGAGCCCCATCACTAAGCCCATTACTACCAGGCGGCTTCAACCCACCGTTAAGGCCGTATTGATGCCAGGCTTCCCATAGCCATCTTCTACACATCGCTTGGCCTCGCTGTGACCAGACGGTGACCAGGCCGCCGTACAGCAACCCATCGTCAAGCCCGTGGCGCCGTACAGTCGAACAGGCCTCTTTCATATTACTACTGGGCTTTTGCCTCAGCCCATCAAACAGTGCTGCACCATTAGTCCCTTTCAACTGCCTGTCCGCTTATTACGACCAGGCAGCCGTCATACCGCTAAGACCATTATGGCACGCGGCAGCTGGTGACATTCACCTGGTCCCGCACCTCTGTTGCTCTTGTATTGGGATCGCCACTTCTCCAGGCACTACGTCACCTCCTCGTCCCGGCAAGTCAGTTTCACGAAAAAAAAAAAGTTCTATTAGAGAGTTATCACCTACAGGTATTCCGTCAACGATGCTTACCGTGTACCCTCGAGTCAGCTTTAAACAGTGGAGTTGTCCTCCATAGGTATTCCTCAGAATCATGCGTACCATTTACCAGAAAACCCTAGCCCTTCGTGTGATATATGTCAAACTGACCGGCTACTGGCACAAATACCTCAAAACCAAAGAGAACCTTACACGTCTATCAATTGCTGTTAGGGTACTGCCACGAGGCGAACAAACCAATGAGGCTGCTACGCTACGCCACATGTCCTACAGCCCTGTAGAGAGAACGTGGGGCTTGACCAGAACACACGAAATACGCCGTATCAAAGATCGCTATGATACTGCCATTCGTGAGCTGGACAGAGAAGTTGAACTACTGCCCCGGTAAAACATGACCTCCAGATCCATTACAATCCTGTTTAATCCAACGGCTGAGAAAAGTGAGAGAATGCTTAAGTTAATTAACGCGAGCGTTGCCGACAATCTTAAGAGTCGAGGTATGAATATTTACAAAAGGCAGCCGCAAGTAAAAACCAATCAAGTAGACTTTAGGGAAGATTTCCCTGCCGATTTGATAATCGCAAAGGATGTCACAGCCTCCATGAGCGCCATGAAGACCAGTTTATTGATAAGATCACAGAAAAGTTCAACGCATTCTGCTAGACGAAGTTTATCCTTATTCTTACCGCTCGGATGAAAAGACTAGCCCTAAGCTCTGAGGCAGTATACACCAAGGAAACAGCCGTTAAGATGACTGAAGCCAAAAAGACGCTTACCAAAAAGACGCTTACCTACTTTCCTAGCAAAGTACATGCAGTATTGACCATAGACGACATAGGCACTGACGTTGAAGTTGAAGATTCCCTGACTGGAGTTCTCCCTAGAATCGAAGAAGTTATAAGGAATGGGTCTGGGAGTTTGATAGATGTGTTGTCGTTGATCTCGGAGTTTAAACTACGTTTCTCTTCGAGGATCCAGCTACATCAAAAGCCCGAAATCGATGTAGAACAACTGTGTGGTCAACGCGCAGAACGCAGACGACACATGCTTCGAGTGGTCTGTGCTGTCAGCCCTTCATCAAGCAGACGAAAACACATGTTCTATGACGAAATATAAGCAGTACTTGGGCAGCCTCAAGTTCAGGTATCTCAGATATCACTGTTTGAGCGACATAATCCATTCATGTTAGTCAACGTGCTTGGCGGGAGCGGAAGTCTGTACCCGATCAGAATTTCAAAAAGAACATAGTGAACATGAGATCGACCTTCTATTACTGAGCGAAGTGACCAACGACGAGGAAAAATATCACTGCGTATGGATAAAAAATCTATGTGGAATGGTATACAAAAACAGCGAAAAAAATTGCCCATGCCGGTACTGCCTCCACGTGTTCTCTTCCCTGAAAGCCAAATAAACCACGTCAACTACTGCCTCGGGATTTGCGAAAAAGCTCAAAAGCCGTACTACCAGCCAAAAGAGGAAACGTGCTGAGATTTACAAATTACCATAGGCAGATGGCAGCCCCATTTGTCATATTAGAGGACTTCGAAGCTCTCAACATACCGACTGAAATTACAGACAAAACCAAAAATAGCATAAAGATTTCAGATCAGAAACCACGCAGCTTCTCCTATATTATTGCACGTAGCGACGGACATATCGGCGAGACTGTGCTCTACAGGGGTCAAGACAACGTAGAGAAGTTTCTCCAATGATTAGAAGATGAAATGGTGGCAAAACATGAGCTCTTGTCGTGTCTTGCGGAAATAGTGTTTACATAAAGAGACGCAGAATCGTTGAAATCTGCAACTCTGCCACGTGTGCAATACGCCATGTGGCGCGTTCCATAACGCTTGCAACCTACAGCTGAGAATCTTTCTAGAACAAATTAAAGTACCAGTCGTCTTTCAAAACGTGAGAGGCTACGACAGCCATCTTATCATGCAGGCTTGGGTACTTCGCCCACAAAAGATGTAAGCGTCGTTCCCAATAACATGGAAAATATATGTTATTCTCACTAGGCCAACTGCAATTTATTGACAGTTATGAGTTCATCACTGCAGGCCTTCGCATGAAATGACCAAAGTATGCCTTGAACTGATAACAGACATAAACCAACACCTCTTTGTCGAAAAAGGCATTCGAGGCGGCGTGTCGATGGTCAGTAAGAGGTTTGTCAAAGCCAAAAATTCTGAATGTCACGAATACGACCCCTGCAAACAAAACTCCTGGACGACTGATCTTAACGACAACAACCTGCATGGTTGGGCCATGAGCCAGTATCATCCTACAGAAGGTTTCAGATGGTACACCGCCCCATTTTAACCCTACCTGCGGGTTCGAAAATGGGCTACCTTCTCGTGGTCGATATGACGTATCCTGAAAACAAACATGGCAGCCATTCTGACTACCCCCTGGCGCCTGAAAGATTCATAGCACAGAAGGATTGGCTGCGCAAAAAACAGATACACATGAGTAAAGAGCTTGGCGCTAAATACAACGCCTCAATGAAACTTATACCAAATGTTATGAAGAAAGAAAGGTATGTACTGCACCATAGAAATTTCCGGGAGTATATTGATATAGGCTTATGGGTAACAAAGGTACAGTATATTGCGACGAATACAACCCTGCGCGCCAAATCTCTGAGACGAAGAACGAGTTTGACGAAGATTTCTTCAAGAAAATGAACAACGCCGTATCAGGTAAGACAATGGAAAATCTCAGAAAGAGAATAAACGTGGTGCTGGTAAGACTAGCAGAAGAATCCGATAAGCTGAGAAAGTTTATTGGAGATCGAGGCTTTAAGTCCAGAAGAATATTCGACAACAAACTGGTAGCCATACCAAAACAACGCTTCAGCTGAAAAGGCCTGTTTACGTTGGAAGATGTGTTCTTGACTCCAGCAAGCATTACATGCACGGCTTCTACTATGGCAATATAAAAAAGCGATACAATGAAAAGGCACACCCGCTGTATACAGATACAAACAGCTTGCAGATACGGATCGAGAAGCCACACATCCACGCCGATTTGGCAGAGGACGCAGACAGCTACGACCTGAGCAACTACCCACAATATAGTCCTTACATAGAATGCAAAACGAAAAGGTCATAGGCAAATTTAAATATGAATGTAAAGGGCAGGCAATAACAGAATGTATAGGCCTTCTGCCAAAGATGTACAGCATACTCAAGGCAAAAGGCGTGTCAAGGGCTAATGTGGAGAAAAACTTGAAACACGAAAAATAATCGGGAATGCCTTACCCAAATATGATCAACCTTTTACAATATAGTAGGCATCCGCAGCGAGCGCCACGACATTAGCATTTACCAGACATTCAAAACTGGTATAAGCCCACCTAAAAGTGGATAGCGAAAAATACGATTGATACATTGGCCTATGGTCACAAAATCCTAAAGCTATTCCACTAGGTGCACCAGCATCAAAGATGCAATGCTTAACAGACGTTGGAGCTAACCGGGCTTTGTCCAGCATTTAGTTGCATTGGCGCCCTCCAGCTGCAGAACAATGTGACAGTTGTACTCGAGACTGGGTGCGGGAAATATCATCCTTGACATCTCAAAACAAGAAAATAATACAAAAGTAGATAGCGACAAACAAAGTGACGTTTGGTCGCTTCTTTGTGCGGTGAGCTCAATAGGCTGCACTAAATATAATGAAGTTGTGCGCCTTGTAGACCGCAGCAGCAAACACCCACCAAAGGTGTGCGCAAAGACGCGCTGTCTTTTGGCGGCTATATCGCAGACTTGAGAGGCAACTGGGCATCATCCGGTATTATCTGCAGCTCCTCGCGGACAACACTTGTGCGAGGCACGCGCCTCTGGCTTCCTCCAACATGAGAACTTTGTGCGGCGGCGGTTTGTAGCGTCGATGAAGCCGCAGCGTTGCTGGTAATGTAATATATAGCAGGCTAACCTGGAATTTTTATCCGGGTTTTAATATCAAAAGAATAGAGAGACCAGACTGGATCTGTGGAACGGCGACTGACGCCTTCCAGTTCTCCTGGCTCATATAAATACCTCACCAGCGTGGTAAGCGGCAGAGACTCACTTTGTCCCTGCACTTCGTGCGCGGAAACCCCGTGAATGCGTCTTCGGCGCAGTGCTGTATCACGCTGAAAAAGTTTTGGGCATTTATAGAACGCACCACACAAGGCAGTCATTTTACCCTGTCAGTATTATGACCGGTGCTTATTATCTCTCTGGCGTACTGAAACCTAAATAATCTCTCAGATAACGTTCGATTAAATCTTTCAACAATAGCCTGAGCACTATGAAGTCCGGTTATTTCGCGTCGTATTTGACATTGTACTCGTCTACCAATCGAGTCACGGCACCCATACATTTTTTACCTGAGTCCACTTGAAATAATTTTGGCCAGTACAGGTGTTTTCGGCTGTGTATCTTTTCCAGTGCCCTAGCCACTTCTCCTGATTCGGCTTCAGTATACCTATTGGCAACATCAACTAATGTCAGGGCGTATTTGTGGTTTTCCTCGAATTTTATCGTGTGGTTGGAACAAAATATCAGCCTGGTGTACATCATTTTTATTAATATCTGTGAATGTTGGCCTAATAATTCGTTTTGGGGGCCGTAAGTAAATTTTCCACACCGCCTCCTATTTTAGCCAATCCAGAAACACATCATTCGATACTATTGCAGCTTTTGATAATTTCTCCGCAGCAGATAGACCACGCCAGTATCCTCGAGGACTGTAATATATATCCTGCAGCTTACGATATACACGATTCATAGTTCAAAATAGCTTTTTTGTACAGCGTGGTTGTCGCGCTGCGCTAAGGGTACTTATATACAATATTTCCTACTGCGGCCATGCCACCAACAATAAATATCATATCATAGTCTTTTTGCTGAGCGGGCGGCGTATAGAACTCAGACAGAGAGAGTGGGTCAGTGTAGATCAGTGTAACTCTGAGTAGAATGATAATAGGTGGGCTGGGGTGGGGGTAGGGTGAGGGATGAGTTTCAAGTCAAACACTAATTAAAAGAAAGATCCGTTAATGTCTGCACCAAAAACAGAAAGTTACTACCATCAAGCTATTCTACTGCTCCCATGCATAAGCGGGTCACCGATTTAGTTTATTCTGCAATGTTAATAACAGAACGTGATGGAAAGAGTCAATGTTTTGTAGGTCACAAGAAGAAAAGGCAGCTGTTTTCAGTTGTTACTTCCAGACACTTGAGCCAATCATAGAATGTGTCCAAATGTTTCTCGTTAGTTCAACACCTACTTCATTCAAGACAAACATTTTCATTGTGATATTAATAGCGCATTTGGCAGAAAATGTAATACAGTAAAACCTCGTTTTGAGAAACCAGTCCTGCCAATAATAAAAAAACAGTATCTCAAGATACGTGGTCTCTTATAACATGACTATACAGGACGACAATATGCCAACAATGATTGTAGATGTATTTGGTTCTTTATTCATAGTTCTTTTTAAAGTATATTACATACATGGATCAATAAATAGTTTGATATAGCAATAAAGTATGCACCTATCTTAAACCATTCAGATTTAGCTGTAATTAAGACTTTATCGGTTTTGATCAGGAGTTGGGTAAATATGGAATACCAGTTAAATGAAAAGACATAATTATCTCATCCAGAAACATAATATATATATTTGGAGACCAAATCCTAATGCTTAATTCAAACGCAACATAAACGCATTAATTCGGTAAAAAAGAACGTAGCGGACATGCTGTGATTATAACAGATGAAGAGATCCCTGACAATGTAGCTGGGAACAAAAGGTGTATAGTCCTGGATGTTATTTCATATTTGATATTATGTCTTAACATGATTTGCTGACAACTAAGGTTTACTATTCGAGGATTCAGAGGGTCATATCATCAAACATGTGGATATCTGAAAAAGTCAAAGTGTGTGTTTGCTAAATAGTCATAGTGTAAACAATGTTTAGATCCTTGTTTACACAAATCTTGCTGGTGCACTTTAGCTAAGTTTAGTTGACAACTTGAATTTTTATTAGCACCTATTTGCACAAGATTTTCATTACTATGAAACTATATGCAATCCTTTAGCTGCCCAACAAGGGTGTTTGCAAATTCTTTGCACCTCACTCGGGAAAAACATTTGCAAATACCTTGCAAACTGTGATTTTTAAACATATTATATTTTAAATATGTTTTAAAATTCAATTGTAAAGAGATACATAGGTGTAGGTAGGACTGATAACTTGTTTTCCACCTTTTTTCGCAGCTGCTCCTAATGACGTTCGAATAATAGATGCTCTGTACGAAGACAAAGGGATTCAGCTTCAACTAGCCAATGATAGTCGACTTAATGAGGACACGAGAATCACGTATAGATGTACCGCTAATATTGGAGGTGATCCCAATGTTTCAATCTTGTGGGAGCGATCACCGCTGATGGAAACATCCACTGAGTTTATAACATACACCCCAATTGTATCCACTGATATAGTCCAGGACCCAGTTACACAAGCTAGTTGTTCCTACACCCGAACGTCTAGTATGTACTACAACTTGACAAGCTTGGATGCTAATGGCATTACTTTCCGCTGCAAAGTGCGAGCTTATGTTGGTACCCAGTGGTATGAACCCACATCAATGCACCGTAGGACATTTGCAAGTAAGAATCTTATTCTTATTGTTAGGAATGAGAAGACACAGTTAGCAGTAATAGTGAAGGAAGGTGCCAGCGGGCATTGGTGTTAACAATGTCAAGGTTTTGTATTAAAATGTTTTACTTTTCATTTAAAATAATTCTTAGCTTGGCTGGCAGATAAGACTAATGTAATTCATGACATTCATTGGTGTAGGTGAGAATTATTGGGCAGGAACGAGGCTTTACCGAGTTCCTGCCCACAAATTCTGATCCCAAGTGTGGCATTATCCAACCACCCCCACCGATGAGTATCGTGGATCACTTTTCTCTCATTTCTAATCAGAAAAGCATAGTGGAAAAAGATGTCCGATTATTGGTAAGTGTGTTGTTATAGTAAGACAGTATTTTCTTACATTATTTTATGGAGCATAGAAATTGTACTGTACAACAAAGAATTTGTTTTGAGCAAGAGTATAAACCAGAAATAAATTGTCTTTTCAGTATTCAGAATGCTAAAAGTCTTGCCTGAGTTCGTGACCTCATAAATACATTATTTATTGTGTCGTAAAGTCCATTCATACGGGATATGCATATCACATATGGCTTTGTTTCAACGGCAAAATGTGCTACACATATATAGGAGTGGGTTAAAATAGTGTTTTGCAGAGTCTAGCATTTTCTGTTGTGTTCTTCATATAGTACAGTACACACAAAATGTATTGACCATTTTCACTCGTGCCTGTGTTGCTGCCACCAATTTACACCCTCTACACTGTGGAATATCCAGGTGACGTCAGATCTAAGCAAAGTAGTGCTGTGGGGTGTTAACTTTGACTTACAACCCATTGATTTACCACAGCTGCAAGTGCTAAAGAGATCAAATTTATTGCACATTATAGTAATAATGATAATAATAATAATAATAATAATAATAATAATAATTCTTTATCATAAATAATTCACAGATCAGTCATGTATGTCCATTTATGAGTGTGATGTCGAGTGTAATTAACACGTGTTTTAGTTTAGTACAACCAAGTTTATAATTACACCATCATATAAGTCACTGGATCACAATCAATTATATGCTGCACAGCAGTTGTGTAGCAAGTTCAATTCAATTTTTGTGTACGTTTTGTGTTTCTGTCAATCGGCACTTTTCGGTGTAGCAAAATTGCACTGTTTCACTTTATTTTGAATTTCAAAGGAAAGGGGGACATATTCCAAAGAAAAAGAACAGATGGATGTATAAGTCTTAAAATCAAGCAGCATAAATTCCAAGTCACGTTCATAGTGTTGCACATTTAGTGAGCCAATGGGACATTTTTCCACCCCTAAGTGTCCAATTAAATGTTAAAAAAATCCACATATCTTGATTATTATCGGGGACGTAGGTACATAAAGCCATAAGGTGTCCCACATGACAGCTCAACCAAGGTGTAACACTGCTTTCAAGCAGCCACATCTCTTGAACAATACTATTTATTTTTCCTCGTGTGTTTACATTTTTCAAACATTTCCTTTAGGTGGCACTTCATAGCCACTTTTGTGCTGAGGTGCCGTTAAACACTACTACTACTACTGCTATTTTATATACATTTTACAGAATGTTAACATCTTTAACTTTAATATTTTATTCGTACCTAATGTTTACATTTATTTGGAAGGGTTTATCTGCCTATATTTTTGTGCAATTCATTTTTACATTTTTTAAACTTTACCTTTAGTTGGATTACCTTAAATATCACTTAACATGCATCAAGCAGAACGGATTTCTGGGGTTATTTCAGCATTAGCAAATATGGTTACCATATTTTATGTTATGATAAGGATACGTGGTTGCGGGATGGGCGCTAATTTGTACAAACTCTGGCTGAAAACTTAACAGAATGCATTAAAATCGCACGTAACATTTGCAAGTCCTACCTATATGCATTCTTTAAATCACTCCTATATTTAAAACACAAATCCTCTTGCTTCAAATGGAGGTAGGAATTTTCTCCCAAAATGTTTCGTTCTAGCATAGATCCTGACCAAATGACAAGTCCATTCCCAGCCTCTACAAACGTTTGGCAATTATTTGTTTTAATAAAGTCCCGTGCCATTGATAAGTTATCATCATGCGTTTTCATCACATATTTTAAGGTTGTTCCTTGAGGAGAAGTACTGTAATCAAATCATTTTTAAAGCTTATCATTGCTGATAATTAGCATGATATCTCTCCATGTTTGGAATACAGAGTTCTCCCTAGACATTTTGAATGTGTAGTGCCAGTGGGTGGGGTCACAGGGGTAAAGAATTACATTGGATACTCATTTGGTTCAAGCTTTTGTTCATCATTTACATTTCCATAACTCCTTACTCAATTGACATTTTATATTTAGAAATAATATTATCAAAAACTTCCCGCCTCTCGGTATCACTCCTGAGTCTGGATTCTTCCCCAGGGTGGGGCCATGGAGTAGAGAATTGCATTGTGGACACATTTAGGTTAATGTTTGTTGTAAATTGTTATCACTTGAAGTTCTGTAACCCATTATTTTTCACTTCATATTTGTAATTTACAGAATTTCCATGCTACTGGTAAATTGGAGAAAAAGTCGGAAGAAGAATAGGGTTGTTCTCGACTGGAATATATCCTTTAAGTCTGCAGATATTGATCAAAGTTGGGGAAAAACCTAGACTTTAGAAGTGCCACTTTTTCGCAGAAAACATGCGTAATTGAGTGGTAATTGAACGGATCATGAGTTAATTTATTGAGTTCTTACGAACATTTTCGGAGCTTTCGGAACTTCACTTACGTCTAAGGTATTAAGACCAGTCCAGTGTGACACTCTGCCAACATGTTGTCTGCAACGTATCATCTCGGTAGGTTTAAGAGAAAGATAATAAAGTTCTTCCCTAGTTCCCCTTTTGATATGCAAAGTTAACTGAAACATATTGTCACAGTTCTTTGCTTATTATATAGTAGTTAACACTGGAAACACGGTGTTAAGCGATTATCGTCAATAGTAGCCTTCACCACCACTCCCAACTCGCCTTTTATAGTGAGTTTTATTGTCAGGTCTTGTTAAATACGTAGAAATCTACTGAGTGCTAAGGCAATTTTCAATGCAGAATCTAGTATTGAAAACAGTCCTTCTGATCTATCAATATTCGTTTAGTGTTAGTTGCTTATGTAATAGCCTTTCTGATAGTGTCATTGTATGGGCAATCAAAGATATTGAAATAGTAACAATTGAAATAGGTACAATACGCATGTCAAATGATTATAAAAGTTTAAAATGTGCTTTGTACAAATAAGGAGTGATATTAGTCTAGCTTGTTATCATATATACTGGCATTGAGAAAATCTTAATGCAAGTTCCTTATAATGTCCCGCTTAAGAGATAATTAAACTCTTAAATAATGGTAATTTCTTTCTGGAATAAAATAAAATGTTTCTCTTATGTGTTTACCTTGCAAAAGATTCTTATCGGTACTCCTCCTAAACTTACAGGCGGTTTGCCATGAAGCTTTAAACACACATTCATCCTAAGGACTAGTTGGTCCTAATTGAAAATGGTGCCACTCGGATATCCAATATGGCCACCACATCGACCATCTTGAAAATCTTGTTATCTCTACACCTCCTGAATGGAAAGTCATATTGACATGGGATTTTCGCAGCAAGACTTCTTATGATGTCTAGTTGATCCTGAATAAAAATCATGCTAAGGGACATCCAATATGTCCGCCACGGTTACCAGCTTCGAAATCTTGTTGTCGCTACTCCTCCTGAACATAAATTCATCTTGACATGGCCTTTTGACTACAGGACTTATGATGTCTTGTTGGTCTAAAATAAAAATGGTGCCGTTCATTCATCCAGAATGGCAACCACAGCAGCCATCTTAACAATCTTGTTATTGCTATTCCTGAATAAAAGGTTATATCAACAGGGGGTTTTGACTAAAAGATATTTTATGATGTCTAGTTGGTCCGAAATGAAAATGATGCCGATCTGTCTGCCAGTATGGCCATCATGGTAGCCATCCTGAAGATCTCATTAACACTAATTATGACTGCAAAGTCGTATCAATATGAGGTTTTCACTTGAAGACTTTTTGTTTTTGTATGTTTGTACGAGAAAGCGACAGAATTAAATTCTTAATTGAGAGAGAGCTCGAGCTCTTATAGACCGAATGAAAACGACCAATTATCTCGCTCTGTATATATATATATATATATATATATATATATATATATATATATATATGTATATATATTATGCAATCACAGCATCATCACCAGTGCTAAACATGACACGTGTATTGTAAACTGAAACAGTTCAAATGTTCAAGACGTACATGTATTACTTTGTAGAATTTTTTTCTTCTTATTGATAGATGGTATATTAAACTGAGAATATAAGCCACTGAGATCCATTTTACCTTGATCTTTTCTTGATATGACATATTTTCTTATTCACTCAAGTCTTTACTTAAGTTAAGGAACTGCGGTAGCTCAGTTGATAGAGCATCAACCGCATAATCCAAGGGTCGCGAGATCAGTAGTCACCGAGGCTAACATGTATCAGCTGCCTGAGAGTGTCCTTGGGAAATGCACGTAACTCGCATTTCCTCGGTATGATATAGTCTATAATGCTCGAAGTGCCGTTAGAAACCAATGAACAATAACAATTAAGTCAACAGAGCTTTCATAATTGTATATCTGGACAACAATGACATGCCTTGCATTGGAATAAATATTAGGGCTTAGTCACAAGTAGCCTAGCCCTTATGAATCTTCCACTAAAAGGTCAAACGAACATGTCACGCTTTTGTTAACAGTTACTGATAGTTACTAATGCACCATCAAGTAAGACATTCATCTTTAACAACTTATGAGAACTTAACGAAGAAGGCTTGTACTGTCTTTATGTAGAGATCACTTGGCCTTAAGGGTCAGCAAGTCGTATGGCCCTGCATCATGTTATGTTAGACATCTGTATGTAAATATTTGCTATTTCAACTTCACCTGTGTTGACCAAAGCAATCAAAATGGATTAAAGCATTCCTAACATTCATATTGTGTGAATTATATAAAAATTATTGTAACAAGCAATAATAATCCACCTTCCAATATGACCTCCATGACTGAAAATGAAACACTCTTGCGGGTTTCTTAGAAGGAGGTCGGACATATTTGATGTCTATTTATTTTGATATTTCAGTTGCCAGTTTGAAACATACTGACACCAATTCAAACATTAAACCAAAGATAGGTCAAATCATGTACACAATTCGATTTTGCCGCCAAAAAGGTCGAGTCTGATATCCCGGATTTTTAATGTACCTTTTATCCAGTTTTAGTGAAAATAAGCAATCATGTAGTCGTCTGTCTACGGCAATTCTGCAGTTCTCTCTCTCTGTCTCTCTGTCTCTCTCTCTCATAAATTCGAGGATTTGGTAAATGGGATTTTCAGTTGACTTTTAGCTGATAATGAAATCTCGTTTTTGATATTGTATTTTCGTGATGATGAGACAACGCACATCCCCTCTTTTAGCATCCGACTTTAGACCCGCCGACTTTATTCCTTTCATGCGCTATTTGTTTCCACCTTCTTTGTGTTATTTCTATTTTACACTGGTTCACAATCAGGGTTAATTAAAAATAATTACATTAATTTCTAGATGCAAATCGTGTTCCTGCAGCGCATTTTTCAGTGACCTCTCATAGCCTAATCTCTCTCTCTCGATTTTGTGTATTGAGCCTACTTTAAAATATCGTGTAAATGTATTTATATAAATGTAACTAAGAGCGTCTTCACCAACAATGAAATTTTAATGGTGATGCGTCTGCTTCAGACTGACATACTTGTGAAGAAAACAATGTTTTACCAAATTGATCACGCCAGTTCATCAAATACTTTTTTCCAGACACATGTCCAGTGCAAATCGCTTTAAAAAATCACTTGCCCTGATTTAAAATCAACTTGCCCGACAAGGCCATAGGCTTTTACCTTTATTTTAACACCCTCACCCAAACCCCCCAAAAATGAGATGGTCGATCCCTTCGACTGTCATATTGTGAATGAGACTGAATCCTTGTCAGCTTCTGCTGAAGAGAGGCTCACAACTAACGATATTTCTAACAATCTCACAATTTCTGCATGCTCAGGTATGGAATTCTGAATACTTTTGGCATACACCTCTGATTTTGCGATATATGACTGTATGGCATCAGCTTTGCTTTTCGGTCAGTGTAGTTCACAGTCTGTGTATTTCATTACGATCTGAAGGGATGAGTATTCGGGGGCCTTGGAGTAGTTTCGTTGTCTGAACGCTGCAAAAATTGTTCTCGATCAAACTTGACAACAGAAATTAAGTCGTAGAGACATTGTTTTTTTATATTAATTAGTAAAACAGTAGCTTCAAGTTTCGTAAATTGTTCGTGTGATAATTACTGTGGATGAGTCACAATGATAGAAGACACTCTGTATCAAGATAATCAGCGGCTACCAACCCTGTCAGCTCAATAGATTTAAATATAATGTAATTATCTCAATTCATGATGGTTAAACACATTGTATTGGGGGCTTTTATAAATCTCTAATCCCCTAACTTAGATTTAATGTAAAACAATTGCATAGGTACCGTTCGATATATGTAACCACCGATGTATGACCAAGTCAGCGTGAGTAAGCGACAACTTATTATGATTCATGTAGTGCAATCATGCGCTAATTATAGGTAACCAATGAAATACGGAAAACATAAATAGTACTGTTCACCATTCATAGATCACGTGCTTAGCTTTGTGCACAGAGTTTATAGCTTACGATACAATTAATCAGACGATCTTCGTAAGGTGGAGGGACTTACAAATAGAGGCCCAGCAGTGGGCTGAGTATTAATAATTTACCAGTGTCTTTCAGTTTTGTTAATTATTAGTTATTCTTTCAGACACTCACTGCTAAATGTTATAGGATACTTAACTGAAAGAAATTGGACATCACTATTACCATAATTCTTAGCCATTTCTTCACAATCAGAGTACCATCCTTCACCCACCTATACTGAATTATTGTGCATTACCAATAACCCTTAATAGAGTTTGCGCATCATTGCATTACCTTGATGTTATCGAAAATTTGATTTGAAAGAAAAACGTGTATGTTAATTTATAAGGGCACTGACGTAGATAACTCAGTGCCTACTGTTCTCTCTCTCTCTCTCTCTCTCTCTCTCTCTCTCTCTCTCTCTCTCAATGAAACTCTTAGCCCAGCTTGCTGGGGTTATAAACAGTAAATCACGGCCATTTTATCGACACTATTTCCAATCCACGGTGATCATCAGATGCAACTCCGCAAGAAGGTATGACGCTATCATTTGTTTTTTTTTCCACAGACCTAAATGCTAACATTTTGTGATGAAAAAAATATAATTTCTATCCTACTTCTGCATGCGTGTCACACACTGTCGTAGAGAGCAATGGTAGATTGTCAATTTTACAAGGACACAGCCCGGTATTCCATTGCATTTAAGAGAGATAACTCCGCTGGAACTAGACAGGGTAAGAGTTATCCAGTTTTCAATGATGTGTATCACTATTTTTTAAAAAGCATAAGAAACACAAAATATGATCTAGATGTAAATTAACATAATCTCACATGTTGCCAGGAGACTCAACTTTTTTTGTTAAGCCTGACAGAAAATAAAACTCTTACATAATGCACCAATCACTGCTAGCTTTCTTGTTAATTTCTGAATACAATGTTCCCTGTACATCTAGATATTAAGCTCCCCCCCCCCCCCGGGCTTGTGCAATTGTTACCGTTACACCTATAGCCAACCTTAATTGTTTAAATAATCTATGATATAGCTCGGGATTGTACAAGTAACAAGTGTCAAAAACAATTTTATGAGGTACCAAGCTATGCTTTATATTAATGTGTATGGAAATGTAATTGAGATGTTTCAACAGCTGTTTTCATATTTATACTTTACTACCAAACTATTTGTGGGAATAAAATGAATTGTTTTAACTATGAGTTGTATTTTATTCATATCAGCACTTACCGAATTTCACATGGGTGATATGGGATAAATCACATTATGTCATATTATATAATAGCTAGTTCAAATGTCAATGTACTAATTAGTATGTACCTCTCCTACTTCAAAATGGAGAATTCATTTAAAATTAAGGACTTTATATTTGTTTAGTAGACACAGAACTTAACATCAGAGACAGGCGGACATGACCCAATCTTATTATAAAGTATAAGTTTTCAACACTGTACACTGACGGCAGATACACGAGAAAGCATCCCTCATTTGTATGCTTAATAAAATTCATGTAATAAGTAAATTATCACCAAATATAGTACATCACAGCTTCCAAGCACTTATTTTGGATTTAGGCTGAAATCTTGAGAATAAAATACAGAAGAATGCCAAGAAAAAACAATAAGTATAGCAAGTCAAGTGGAGTTAAAAAGAAGAGGAAAGTGTGCATCTAAAAAGGACATATAGCTGATTATAAAGGAATCAAAAACGACAACAGTAACATAGTGAAAATGAGAAGAGAAAGTTTGATCACCTTACCTTAGACAAATATGTGGAGGCAGTGCCCCGTTAGTCCAAGGACAGTTCAAAAGCACCCGTACTATTACATCCCTTACAAGCACCAAAACTTCAGGTGAAGGAGTGTGCATTCCCATCTGAAATAAAAGGGAAAATAATTTAAATCATAACATATATAGATGCATATCATTTTTTTTGGGTCCTACGATTGAAATTACCAATAATTGGTTTAAGTTAGACACACACACACACACACACACACACACACACACACACACACATACACACACATACACACACACTCCCTGTATCAATTTTTTTAACCTTTTAAACTTTGCTGTGAGAAACTATTAAATCAGTTGTGCTCACATTTGCATCAAGACTGAGGGCTAATATGATATTTCACACTAAATCTTCTCTATTTTTACAAACAATCAATGAAAATGTGAGTTTTTATTTCTTGAAATGTCATGTATGGTGTAAGGGAAATAACTGAATTAAATACATAAGGCGTGGTATTTTTTTTTCTACAATATATTAACCATCTAATATAAATTAGTTCATGAAAACATGTATTAACTTGCATTAAATTAAATTATCCAAAAGGAAATTATTGATGAAGTGAGAACCTAAAGTTCAGGCTTCTATATGTAGCAGAGACCTTGAGAGTGATTTAATTTTGCTCTTCGAGATGAGGAGGCTGCCTCATATTAGACAGTTCATGTTCTCTAGAATGCCGGTATGTGGAGTGCAGCCTTCCATAAACATGCCAATATGATCCCAATCCCATGCTATTCTGGATTCTTGCGATGGGATGCAAAGTTTGAAGAACAGTGTGGACTTGAATGGAATGAATGGGCAATATGTGACTAATGTGGTTACCAGTCAGAACTGTTTGGCCTTATATGAGTAAATTCCAAAAGAAACAGCTGGACAAAAATCAATAGGATTAATTGAAATTCAAAAAAGGGATATAAATAGAGTGATGGAAGTGTCAGTGGGAAATGCTGACTTAAAGAAATTGCTCTTGTATGATGGTATTTCTGCTACTTCTACAAAAGGGAATGCAAAGGAACTTATTATAGAATTTCAAGACAAGAAAGTGTACAAAACGGGCTATTGTTGCATGACAATAAAACAAAAAGTGGAAAGGTAGACCATATCTATAATGAATTACCTAAAATTACTCATACCAGCATATCCTATATGATACAAAGTGGTCTACAACAGTTGAACTACCTTCCTTGAGCCTTATAGTGTTTTCTATCCTGGTCTATGGCATGCTTTACAAGAACCAGATAGGTACTGTTTATACGTGATTTACGATGATATGCAGGTGAAATAGTTAATATTTGGCCAAAATCATCCACACTGTGTTTACATAACTTATTTTCTTGCATGTATGCCCGGAGCTGACTCCACTGATATAAAGCTATCAAGCCATACAACTCTCTGTCTGCCATAACTATATTTATTAAGCTCTCCACCCCCTCAAAACCAAACATGTGTTATTTTCTGAAGATTTCATTCATTTTATTGTTAAAAGCCTTTTAATATTTGACCGAAATTGCTCAGTGTCCATTTGTTTTACTACATCAAACTAGTACAGGTTATAAACTGCGCCCAGATGTGAGTTTTTCTATGGATACACTGTAAGGCTGTTGTTGTATAGGTATCGCGGTACGAATTGTTTTTTTCTTTCTCAATAGACCTCATTGCGAACATTTTGTGAAATAAATATACTTTCTATCCTACTTCGTCATGCGCGTCACACACTGTCATAGAGAGCAATGTTAGATTGTCAATTTGACAAGGACATAACCAGGTACTCCATTGCATTTAAGAGTTATCTGGATCTAGACAGTGGAAAGAGGTATCCAGTCACAACAAATACATTTTCAATGATGTGTATCACAATTTTAAAAAAGCATAAAAAACTTATTTTAAGTCTGACAGAAATTCAACTCTTACATAATGCACCAATCGCAGCTAATTTCTTTGTTTATTTCTAAATACAATATTACCTACACATTAAGTTCCGCCCCTGAGCTTGTGCAATTGGTACCGTTATACCAGAAAGCATGGTGGCAAGATCTATTCTACACGGGAAGGCGCACTAACTCAATCGGAACGCGGTGGAAGATGGTTAAGGGACGTTTTCTGAATCATCTCCACACTCTCTCCACCTCCACCGCAATGCATGAAGAAATAAAAATCACATGAGCTGACTGTATACCCACCAATTCAAAAATTTACAACAAGACACTGAGTTTGAAACAATAGGGATAATTTAAGTGTCAACGTCTTTCTACATAGATACAATGTAATCCCGCCAAGAGGCAGTATATTTTACTTTAACACCAATGTAGATATAAGCCAAGTACACAGTACAAATACCCATGCACCATTTGGTCACGTGTTTTTAACTTTTTAAACTAGTGCTAGTGGTCACTGATTGTCTTGTTACTAAAGCAATATAATACAATATGCTACAACTTTACGTCATATGTAAAAAAAAACAAAAAAACCCAGGTCTGTATCACAAATGTTTATTTTAAACAGTGGATGGTTTATAGTACTATTACTTACCGTATGGTATATCTCCTAAAATTTTGAGTGAGAGAGGGGAGGGGGATTTTTCTTAATTATTTTGAAAATAGGGATGCATTGCTTATTAGTTGGAAAGCTTTCTGAAAAAAATTACCATAAAATGTTTTAACATTTGTTGACTTTATCTTCAGTCATGGATTTATTGTGCGAGAATTGCGGTGTATGCTTGTATTATTTTCTTTTTCACGGGTTGAAATGGATTGATTATAGAGGAAGGGTTATTTCAGAAAATGGAAACACCCCCTAAAACAAACAATTTTTTATGTCGAGGAAAATGTATCCTCTTGACTTGTTTAATAAAGAGTTTTTATGATTGCATGCTGCATGGAACCTTTTTCATGTTAATTTTTCTTTCCTTTTAGTGTTCTTTTTGTCCTTTTTTTGTCTGCAATCTCCAACAATAGATTTAAATAATGGTGAACAAGCAAAAATTAGATACACCCAACAATAGTGAATACAGACTGTAGTCACCCATAGTACCACATGGTAAAACGGGCATTTAAAGGACATTGTTTAGAAAGACTTCTGTCATAATAGACCAGTATTTTATGCACAAATCAAATATGTTATATAAAGGAAAGATCTCTAATGAGACCGCCTGTCTTGAGGAAACCTCGTATTTGTTGGCAGAAAAGCTGGGCTCTAAGACAGGTTTCATTCTAATTAGAAGTGTAATTAGTACAGAACATCGGTGTATGTCAGAACTCGTGAAAAGATCAAAATCTGACATGTCGGTCAGCTTTATTTGACGGTTGCCTGATCTCAACTGGCATTCTTATTTTCACTCGTGGAATGGCCTGTGTAAAAGGCATGTATTAAATGTTCACCTGCTTACAGTTGACAGTGGCCAGATATTTTCTAACTAAACAATGGTTTATTACTGTTTTGCATGATCACACGAGTGTATCGACCATGGTCACTCAATTCATGCATATGAAACGTTTTCGCAAGAAAGGCGTTTCCAGTAAAACACGTCATGCGAATCAATGTGTAAACATTTCTTATCTTGTATTCACCATACCCAAGTTATTCCGTAGCTTTCAGTTGGCTAATCATTCTCTGTCCATTTGTTATTTCAAGATATTCTGTTGATTACAAATTTTCAATGTATGTTATCCCAGATTTTGTAGGAACGGAAGCGAGTATGAAACCTCATGATCATCCAATAGTAAATACATAATGGGACTTGTGTTTCCGGTTTAAACTCATAATGCATCACAAGTCTTTGAACAAAGTTAACCTGTCACTCTTTGGGCTGACGCTTTCTATATTTGACCTAGTTCTGTTACTTCTGAGACAGCCAACTAGGTTGCCCCCATTGTAGTATATATATATATATATATATATATATATATATATATATATATATATATATATAGGCAAACAGGTGCAAGACACGAAAATCAGAAAGGAAAGTTTGATGAAATCCATGAAAGAAACCCTTTTCCACCTGAAGATCTGAATGACTAATTTATTCAGCAAATGTTTTGAAAAGATAATTTTTTCAATATTGCCTAAAATATTTTCCATAAAAGGAATTTATTAAATCTCTGAAAGTTTAAAAACTATAGATTGAAGGTTTCATTCAGAATAAAATTAATTTAATATAATATTAACAGCAAGAACAGCAGCATACTAATAACGAGACGAATACTAGTTTTAAAACGCCCTAACAATTGTAAGCAACATACTACTGCTACTACTACTACTACTAATAATAATGTTTGATAGTTAAACTTCCATTCAGAGCTCACCTGTATTACAAGGCCAGTTCGGCCTTTTCCCATTGGTGGTTCCAGAAAATCGTCACACAATTCATGGTGATAAATCAGTAGGATTAAAATATCAGCAGGGTTTCACAGGTTTGCCACAATTTTTAGTCCTATGTTCACCAAATTGTGACTCCTGTGCACTCAATGAACATACTTTTTTCATCAACTTCTGCTTATATACTTTAGGGAAAAATCAACATATTTGCCTGCGTTGCAGCGTTTCTTTAGTGCATTCCCATTGCTCAGGTGCATGTAGTTAAGAACTTTTAATATATGCTAAGCCATAAATTACTGGATTTTCCAAGTAAAATAATGTTGATATTTCACTGGAGTGATATAATATTAATATTTTTTCACTGCCTGTCAGTTGATATTGATAACATTATGACTAAGAAATTTTGAACTATTTTAAGTTGCTTACGTGGTCTAAAGGAAAATATGGCCACCTCGTATCCAGAGTTCAAATCCAACAATGAGCAAATATGTTTTTCTTTCCTTTTTTATCTGCTCTTTTACCTTGATTTGGGAAGGAGCATTATGTTACTACTGATATTTTCTGTGCGAATATACACAAAACACAACAGAACATAAACGGTAAAGTGCTGAAATTATCGCGCGGGATACAGTAAGAAATATGTTGCTTCAGTCTGTTATACAAATTTGCTAGCCAATACTTTTGAGCATGAAATAAAAGGAAAATTTGCTTGCTCCTAGTGAATAACGGATATATTTCATCTCGTGGGTGAATAACTTAAGTTGTTCACCCACTCGATTAAATATATCCGTTATTCACTCGTATTCAAACAAATATCCTCTCTGTATCCATCAACTTCCACATCAGTGTTAACCCAAGTAACCAAAAGTTTCAAATGTTGATTAAATTTCAATCAGAACAAAAATATGGAAATTCAAATATTCTGGGTTGGATCAGTTGCCTGCGGAGTTTTCATTGCAAAATCATTGACTGCCAGTGTTGTGATGTATTGTAGAAATTGAATAGAGGACAGATGAGACTCACTTTTTTAAGAAAAAAAAATAACTTGCACAAATACATACTCTTTTAGGATTTACTCAATGAATAATTAGCATAAAAAAAAAAATTATTGAGAGAAAATGTGAATTATTATATAAACACTGGTAGAGAATGGTTGAATACCCAGTTGAAATAGAGCAAAAATCCAGAGAAGGACATTACATAGTGCAGTTCTTCTCAGGTAAACCAGATGCTCGAACACATCAATGTCTTTAAGGATTACTTGAGAGCTTGATAAAACTTTCATTTAAATATTGCGAGCATCCATGAAGCAAGCTGGAAGTGCAGCGCAGATGAAGCAGGATGGCAAAACCGCCAAAGCGAATGAGATTATTTCATGTTTAGCCACTACTAGATCATAAAGTACAGGTATATTCTACTATTTTTCTTTGTCCCGTGAAAGTTGTGTGCTCCTTCTACACAAATTTTTAGGGAATGGGGATATAATGTCACCTGCCCTTTGGATCCTAGGTGCAAAACTGGGTCTATACATAGCATTTCTCTTACAAAGCATAATGGAATAGTTATGAAAATACGTGTCGGCGTTGGGTTTTTTTTGCAGCACGTGATACGCTATTGATGGCGGCCAGTATATTTGGTGGAGGAAGAACCCGGGAGAACCCCGGGTTGAGCCACCGACCCACGGGAGGTTACTGGCAAGCTTTCTCACATACCCAAGTTGGGTCGAGCCAAGACTCGAACTCACGCTGACAAAGGCGAGATATGTGAGCGACCTGTAAAGGCTCCCTCTGAAAATATACATTAACATACTAAACTATTCCAAATTATTAATAAAGGTTCCACTGTACAGTTGTTTGAGAAAAATACTATTCACGGGGACCTTTTGTGTTTTTTTAGGTTTTGTCATTTTTGCAACCTGAAGTAACAGATCTTGAAAATTTAACATGATAATTCAGATTGACAGTTATCAGATATAATATAGTACAATGATTGACAAATGAAATTAAATTGCAAAATATAAAGATTCTAATTTTTAAAACTAGAAACTTGGAAACATTTTACAGGGCAGAAGAGAAAGGTTCCCCATTTGTGGTCAGCTAAAAAATTCTCTCTTTAAAAATTTCAATAGACGTATGTAGTGAATGAAATTATGTGATTTGTTCATATGTAGGTTAAATTGAAATGCCTTCATTTTTATTTTATAGGAAGTTAAAAGTACTTTAGTAATGTTACCAAACAAATATATACTAAATATTCCATTTTGAGGGAACTGAACAGATATTGATCTTGAACTTAAAAGGCGGACATCATATGCCTCCATCTTAAAACTTCACGAGGAAGTAGTCTAAGTCTCAGTATTTGTATGTACATATATTTAAAGTTTAATCACAGGTGTAGTCAGGCATATATATTTGACAGTTCTAGATAGTCTAATACACAATTTTTTATAACAATAATTTCTTGCAAGTTGTGTTGTACTACAGCCCAAAATGTTATATTTATGTTGAAGTCTGGTATGCTTGGAAGTGGGTATTCACTTGTGCCTATTTATTGCATAAATGCTATGATCAGACCTAAGCTTGCATAAAGTGCCCAAAAATTTAGTTCATACCCAAATAAAACAATGTGGAGTCTTCAACCTGATTATTTTGAATGTTTGAATGATACATCTCATTTAAAATACGTGTTCAAGCATGTGTTCATTAGAAGTTTTTCTTGACGATGCAAAGCTTTGAGTTGAGTGTATATTTAAATCTTAAGCTTTATACAAGTGATGTCTTATTACAAATCATCTTTTTTGCCAGATTTATCATCCGATAAATTTGCAAGGATTCTTCATTGCAAGACTATTAAAGCAAGAGTTTTAAAAAGCACAGTGGCACAGTCCAATGTGAAATCAAAGGTTAAGTTTCTGTATGCTCTTCTCGTAGATTATAACTATTAGTAATGAATCAATATGAAGGAGTCTGAAATCTTATTTATGGTGACCACTGCTGCATTCATCACTTTTTTTGTCTTAACTTCATCTGTATTATCAGACATTCAAGGTAGCACATTTCTACTGCTGTCAGCAATGTCAACATTAAGATTCTGTATGTGTTACATTTTTTAAAAAGTCAGATACAGGGTGAATACATCACTGCATATCTCACGGATGACACACCGTATTGAATGGAACCTTTATTGTTATTTGAAATTACTTACATATATGGTGTAGTCAATATTAGCCCAAACGATGGATGTAACATATATTGTCCATAACTACATACTACACAAGCAATTCCCATTGTTGAGCTGTAGTAAATGGAAGCTAACTGGATACACTTTTATTGATGGTGATACATTTTCAAGCATTTTGTGGTTGTAATTGTAAAAACAGTAATACATTACATCCTTTAAATAGGCTGAAAGTTCCAGAACATCTAGAAGAAAATAACAAAAAAAACCCAAAAAACAAACACAGACCCAGTCTGACTCCTACGTCACAGACCGTTGCGTGATTTCCTACTTTTTTCTTGGACGAACTGTAAGCGATTTTGACACTTTTCGTGTTCCAAAGAATTTGGCAGTTAAATCTATTTTCCGTATAGATTTAGTACTAATACCCTCAGCCCTTGCAATTTTGAGTGTTGTTCTAATCTCTCTTGTCAGATGTGAGGACTTTAAATTAGGGAATTGCGCTGTATTAAAATCTTGCGATGCTCAAATAAAATTATCCGGTGATATGGTAAGTATTTGCTACCCTTTTTTAGTTCTGGAGTAGACTATCGAATTCCTTTCCTGGAACATCATCCTCTTTCAAGGATCCCCTTCTTGTTCGCCAATCAAAATTGGTTCAGTTAAGGGACGAGGTGCACACCCTTCTGCAGGAGGGCTCAATAGAGAGGTTGAAAACAACTAGTCTCCGGCTTTTGACTCCGGGATTTTCCTAGTCTACAAAAAGGTCGTCTTATCATCGAGCATAATGCCTTGAAAATGTTTCTTCAGGAGGAAGTATTCAAGATGGAGACTAAAGCCTCAATCAGGAACGCCATAAGGCGAGGCGACTGGGCAGTCTCCATCGACCTTCAGGGTGCGTACCTACACACCCCAATTTTTTCTGATCACAGGAAATATCTCTGGGTTTGCATGGATCGGGAGGTTTGCCTTTGTTCGAGCTCTGCCATTCGGCCTAGCCTCCTCTCTCAAAGCTATTACCAGAGTGATGGGAGTAGTTTCCTCCTACCTGAGAGTTCTGAGCATTCCCATCCTCCAGTACTTTGACGACTGGTTGATGCACAATAGCCTCAAATAATCCTGCACGATTGTGTCCCGTTGCAGGTCCACGGTGACCCGGCTAGGACTTATTCCGAACCTAGAGAAATCGGAGTTCATCCCTTCACAGGATTACGTTTACGTGGGGACGAACTTTCTCACCAACCTTACGTGAGGTGGTGTTCCACTGGACTGGATAGACAGAATCCTGGTTCTTTTGGCGGCGCTTCAATCCAAGACCTCGTTGTCAGCTTGTCTATACTTATCCTTCCTGAGGACCTTGCACTCTGCGGTGGATCTGGTTCCCTTTGGAAGACTGTACCTGCGTCTTCTCCAATTTCTCCTTTTGACAATCTGGAGACAGCAGAAAGATCCCTGTCAGTTCGGATTTCTCAGGGGTCAGATTTTCATCACCACTTAAGTTGGTGGTCTAATCTGGACCGGTTTCCGACTGGAGTGCCAATACACACCACCGAACTGCACTAATATAAGTACACAGATGCGTCATATACGGGTTGGGGCACACACTTGGAGCCAGAAGGGGTAGTTCATCCGGTCTCTTTGTCCTGGGTATAAGTTACCCTCCACATCAACAATTTGGAAATGTGGGCGGTATTTCTAGCCCTACTGGGGTGTTTCAAGCAAACAAAGAATCATTGTGTGATGGTCTCCTCCGGCAACACGTCGGTGATAGCGTGGGCAGTGGACACCTTCAGTCAAAGATGGAATCGTATGTTTGCTTAAGCTTTCTCACTTTTCAGAATGATTCAGCAAGTGCTCCACAAAGTCAGGACTTCCATTGCTCAGCTAATTCTGATTTCCCCTCCTCGGCCCCAGTGATCGTAGCTCAGCGATCGACTCCACCTGTTGGTAGACCAACCCAGGTTATTACCTCAGAAGAGGGACCTATTGTCGCCGCCCAAGGGGTCTCTTTTCTCACTTTTCCCCTTAGCGTCTGCGAGACGAAGGAGTGAGCTTCATACCTTGTCTATAGAGAAAAGTTGTTTAGAGTTCAGCGGTAATTATGAGTCCGTTTCTCTCCTTGTCAACCCGTTTTGTTTTGTTGCAAAAAGATCAGTTTCCTTTGGTAGCTCCACTCACTCTCGCGATCCCCAGTCTCAGTCGTATCTGTGCTGAATCAAGGTAGACTTCTTTTGCCCAGTCATGGCCTTATGGTTCTATTTGGCTGCTGCAAAAGGGAGAAGGTACGGTCGGAAGAATGTCTCTATACCTATTCAGGCTTTTGTTGATATCTGGGTATCCATCATTTCCAGGTGGAATCTCCTCACTATCAAGAGAGGTTATTAGTCCCTCACCGAGACGGACATTTTCTCAATAGAATAAATGCCCATGATGTTAGTGCTACTGCTACTCCATGGGTCTTAATTATTCGTCATTGGAAGATGTTATGATTGCCGCATTCTTTTTCGGTCACACACTACGTTCTTCTCCTTTTACTTTCGTTCTTTGGCGCACTTACGGCAGTAAACGTTGCCCAATCTGCTGCAGAACTCACAGTAGTGGACACGTCTACCTTAAGGGTATGTATATCATTTATATAACAGTTTTTTTTAGGCCACCAGGTTCCCTCCTATCTGGCAAATTCAGCTAGGCAATATTAATATGTATAATATTACTGCTATTACAATGTTTTTTTCTGCTTGAAAAAATCCAGCTTCCTTGGGTAGCTCCACTCCCTATCGAGATCCCCAGTCTCAGTCGTATCTGTGCTGGAGAGGATCAAGATTGACTTCTCTGCCCAGTTAGGGCTTTATGGGTCTATTTAGAAGAAAGGGTCGGAAGCGTCTCTTTATCCCTATTAATGGCTTCGCTGGGCATCCACCATTTCCTGGTGGATTGTCCTCCCTATCAAGAGAGCGTATTAGTCCCTCACTGAGAGGAACTCTTCTTAAAAAAGAAACAAAGCCCATGAAGTTGTAAAATTAAGTGGATGTAAAGAGTAAAAACATGAACAAGGCTACCCACAACGTTGAACCTTAGTTGTGCTGTCAAGGGGACATTTTATGTACCTGTCCCCCTGTTGTGATCAAGATTGGAAATTTGTTACATTTGCGGAATACTGGCATTTGGGTGGGAAAATGTCGTAAGGGCTCCCTTAATGTGCAGTACTGCACAAAAATAAATGAACCCTCGGTTACAATGTTTATTTAACATGAAGTTTTCAGTTGTATTTAATGATAAAGCCCTCTTCTGTAAGTAGCACCTCTCAATTTGCAAAAAACTAATTACTTTACATCTGAAAGAAAATATATTCAAGATTTGTATTCTCAGAGACATATAAGCACAAAAAGGAACATACATAAAAAAAATCAAGAAATATACGTAATTTAATATCTTTTGTTTAAGATTTAAAAAAAAATTTTCTGGCAAATTATGAAGTGGCACAGTGTTTTATAAACTTAGCTCAAACCTAGAATGTAGCTTAATTAACCTTACTTATTGAGAGAGTAAACAAATGATATAGATATAGTGTGGGTTATCAAAAAGGTGTTATAAACAGTTTACAGCAACTATTGCTGCAGAAAAAAACGTCTTTAGTTTTGATAAAATAATGATTATTCTGTATTGTCTTTGTGAAATGATGATAAAATTTTGGACAGCTTTTAAAACTCCAGTAAATAGTGTTCATTGGAGTTTTTATGAAGATCATTTTAAGTCACAGCGCTAAATTATATCTGGGTGCAAAAAGAAAACTAAAAGTCCGTCCAGTATGGTATCCTGCTAATGAATTGTAGCATACTTGTTCTTTGTCAAGTAAAGCTCAGAAGATACATGTACAAAGAAACATCCTTTCATCCATACACATAGTATGTAGAAATCCATGAAATAAAGTATAATGACAACATTACAATTCACTTTTCCGTTTTCTTTTCACCTTCTGCAGGTGGGACAGCAAAACCCACTGCACAATCAGCTAAAATATTCAATGGAGTGAAAACACACAGATTCATTGGATACAGTGAAATCTGTCAATAAAGGTCACCATGCTTTATGAACAAGTGTCCTTTATATAGATAGACAAATTATGAGAAAGTGACAAAATGGACCCATAAACTCTTTTATATCTGTACTTGTTTAAAGAAAATGAGTTCAGAATTTTGGACCGTTGGCTAATTCATTATTTAAAAAAATGATAAATCAGAGGCCATGCTTTATTGTGCAGTTGTTCAATAGAACATGTTACTGTCAACACTTTGGTAGCAGTTGGGAGTATTCTGATCTTTTCCTAGCCATCCATCTGAATGTGTATACTTTGTTTGAGTCTTCGCTCTCTTCAGGCTTTTAAAGTGGAAGTCCATAGCTATATTTCTTCAAAAATTTAGAGTCCCGTAAATAAGAACATGTACACGAGAGAAATTATTATAAAGAGTCGGCCTGTCGCTCAATCCTATATATATATATATATATATATATATATATATATATATATATATATATATATATATATATATATATATATATATATTATGCTAGGCAATGAATTACTGGATTTTCCGAGTGAGATAATTGTGATATTTCACACAGTGAACAAATATGATATTTCTTGACTGTGGTTAAAAAAACATCATATTTGTCATTGTCCGTCAATAGACATTGATAACATTATAAGTAAGAAATTTCAAGCTTTATGTACGACGGTTGCGTGGTGTAAAGTTACAGATAGCCGCTTCACATTCCGATGAACCCGGTTCAAAGCCAGCAATGGGCAATTATTATTTTTTCCATTTTCTTGTATCTGCTGTTATACCTTTAATTGGGAAGGAGCATTATGTAGCTACTGATATATTATGTACAAATATACACAAAACAGAGCAGAACATAAACGGTAAACTGCTGACATTATCGCGCGGGATGCAGTAAGAAATCAGCTACTTAAGTGTGTTATACATATTGCTATACAATACACTTGAGCATAAAATAAAAAGAAAATTTGCTTGCTCCGAGTGAATAACGGATATATTTCATCTCGTGGGTGAAAAACTTTGCCACTCGTGAAAATACTGAGTGTTACACCCAGTAGATGAAATATATCCGTTATTCACTGGTTTCAAGCAAATATCCCCCCCCTCTCTCTCTCTCTCTCTCTCTCTCTCTCTCTCTCTATATATATATATATATATATATATATATATATCTATATATATATATATTATATATATATATTTACATACATATTGATGTCACTACAAATTATTGGTGTACCTTACGATGATGATGATGATGATGATGATGATGATGATGATGATGATGATAATGATTTGCTATCGTCGGAGTTCCAACCAATTTGGCGCGACATCTAACATGTTCAGGCAATGCTTCCATTAGACATAGTCATGTAAACGTTTATAAATTAAAAGCTTTATTTTGTGTTATTGTTTGTCGTGTTTGTCCTTGTTTTGTAATTTACGTCGACAAAGATTTAATGAGAGTCGAAGGCGCTTGGGCTAGTTTATATATTTATATGTGTGCTTATGTGTATATAAATGTGTGTATATTTTACCTTGCATTTTGACAGGTCAGAGTAAGAGAGGAGAGGAAGGGAGAGAGAGAATATTTGTATTATTTGATTCAGTGTAAAAATAGAACTAAATGGACAGGAGGAATTTAAATTACTGTAAATTTATTTCGGTTATGTTTCGTAAAGTAATAATACCTACACAAGAAGTTTGACATACATTCTTTACATTCCTGGATATATGAATCAATCTGATGAGTACATATTAAAATATTTTCTTCCTTTTTATACCACTTTCCTAAGAATATGCATTTATTGTTTGCTTGTTTGCTTGTTTGTTTTTGCTGCTTATAATGCATAAATAATTGCCCATTGACGTAACAAACTTCAGTCCAAAGCACTACTAGTGTCAATCCTGCATTTACGTCTAATATTCAAATGCGTAATATCCCATTTTGAGGTATTAACCTACCAAATTAACACATCCAGATCTTTTTTTGATGTATATACAAATATATTTTTCTAATCCGATTGATAATTTAATTCAGCGAGCTTTTTATGTGCTGGAATTTATTACATATTTTTGTGGGACAAGCGTTGTTAAAAGCGCTGGTGACAAAAGGCATTGCACATCATTTTATGTAGATATTACAGAATACCCGTTTTTAAAATCCAGTGTGACTAAAAATTGGTGTTGGAAGTAAATGTGTATAAAACTTACAGAACAGACCACTCATTCTTGAACATTAAAAACAAATTGTTCCTAATTGGCTAATAAATCTGGCGAGAAAGCGCTTAGCATATTTTAGTCGGATCATTTTCCTGGGTGAATTTGTTGCATTCATAGAATTTTACTTTCATAATGGCCATCAGAAATTTTCCTCGAGACCTCCTGCAAATGAATAGTTTTTTCGCAAATACCATTTTCAAAATATCGAGGAATTTGGTAAATTTAGAAGCCTGCTGTAATAATTAAATGATAAAAATCTTAAACAAATGAATACCCCCTCCTCTGGAATGATTCTGATATATACGATAAGTATTTTCACCCAATCAGTGACAGTCATTCTTTTAAATACGGTAGTTATTATTCCACCACACAGACGCTGGCTCTGTAGCTTGTAAAATAATTAGTTTTTCTGTGTCCTAAGAAAGGTTAACGCTGCGATGAAATATACTTCCCTTTTCCAGATTCCCGTTCTGGTGGAGATAGATTGAGTGGCTTTAAATCAACGTGGGCAGGTAAGCCACCATTTTATGATACCAAATTTAGATACACATGTATGCAGTCGAGTGTTTCTCCTTGTAACAAAGATCCTACAGTAAATGATGCATATGGCTGTGATTATAAATTCATTGTTCATACTAGACTGCGCTTGATGAATCTGTTTGATTTCTTTTAGAGATGCAAATAATGACAGGCGACGATTGGAAGCAAATTCTCAAACAGTCAAAGTTTAGCTTATTGTGACGATGCATAAACCTTCAACCTACAGCCACGAGAAAAATATTTTATCGAATTGGAACGTCTAATTTATGTACAGCTGCGATGGTCTATAATGACTTATTCCGGTGTTCAAAAATAAAAATAAAGATTGCGAACTAAAAATACCATAAGGGATCTTATTTTGCCCTGCAGAGAGGACTTGATTTTCTTTATTATTGAGATGCATATTACTTTAATCAGACACTGATAAAGACGTTTGTACTCTTTTTGTCTTTAAAGAAAACTATCCGATTAGCAGTGTATTGAATAATATGTGTCCTTTTTATTCTTTTTTTCAGTTTTGGTGGTCATCTTGTCCTTGTTCCAGCCCATATATCGCAGATTTGCAGATGATTAGCAATGTATCTATTGCTGCCGATGCCACGAGCCTTCTTTCAAATGATAGACATATAAACAAATAACCTACACTTAAATATATATATATATATATATATATATATATATATATATATATATATATATATACACATATCAAAATATATGATATCATGAGGTTACTGCTAGTTCATTTCCCTTTTAAAGTTTTCCATAATATCATTCATCATTTGCAATTAGATTAATATATGTATTCAAACAAAAGACGTTCAATATACATGCATCTGATCTCTAAACTTTCTGTGTCAATGAGTTATTTATAGGGCAAAACCTCTCACTAAATTGAACCTATCCTATGAATTGTATGCTTTTCATCTTGAATTTTCTATGATATTTGATTCAGTGACTGAACCAGAGAGAGAGAGAGAGAGAGAGAGAGAGAGAGAGAGAGAGAGAGAGAGAGAGATAGAGAGAGAGAGAGAGATGGTATATGTGAAAGCTTATAACTACCTTCGTGAAAGCTAGATGAATGTATTTACTTCTCGTCTAATTCACGAATGATCAATGTAGAATCGGCACTTTTAGAGGGGTGTAATACCTATAGTTTGGAAAAGTGATTTCGTCGCCGAAGTAAAGTTGTATAATCAATTGCTCTTTCGTCTTCCATAACATTAAGTGAGCTTTTCACTCGCCATTGGTAACGATGTTCGAGTTGGTCCCTCCTACATACTCTTGAGTGAACTATTAGTTGAAAAGTGCTCGCGCCCTTGTGGAAAGTAGGTAAGACTTAACACCTATGCCTGATGGATGATTGGTCTGTACCAGTCCCCAAACGTCTGGTCACTGCGATGGTCGTGATTTTACTTCAATAAGAATAAAACTGTCAAAATTTTAAAAAATCTCGAGAATACACAATTCTTCCAGTTATTCCAATCGATATATCTGATGAAGAATTCACTGAATAATATATATATATAATCCACAGTTGGTAAAAATTGAAATGTTATCTTGCCATATTAGTTATGATTCTTCATGTGCTAGACTGCTATCTATGTTGATTAAACAAGCGTTTTAAACAGATACATTACCGTTCGAATAATTTGAAGAGAATAATTAATCGAATTCAAGGATGAATGCAAGATACTAAACTGATGTGATTTCAATTTTCGCATGTCCAACAAAGCACACCCAAAGAATGCTGGTACCAAACTTAATTTGGTCTTATATATTAGCCAAAACAAACAAAAATAAGTATCTGTTTTATGTTATATATTTATACAAAATATATTCTGACGTCACCAATTACGAGATAAAGATCCAAGTAACTAAGTGATGAATTATTGATACTACAAAATGTGTATGGTATCCTATATTCTCCATATCGGGTGCCTTGAGATGTTACGAATTCTTCCATGTTGATGGGTGTTCGGAAATTTTTCAGCATATAATATGATATACATATATTTAGCGGAAGAAGAACCCAGGAAGACCACAGGAAGAACCACCGACCCACGGGAAGCAACTGGCAAACTTTCTCACATATCCACGCTGGTCGAGCCGAGACTCGAACTCACTCGGACAGAGGTGAGATATATGAGTGATCTGCAAAGGCGAGCTCATTAAACCACTCGGTCCCCTGAGATAGTCTCAACATCAGTTCCATATTAATTAGGTAGGAATTTTTTCATATAAAAAGAAATGGAAATCACGCGTCATCAAGATTGCTGCTCCCATTATTCACAATTGGATCAGCTGATATTATAAATTTCCCCTTAACAAATAATCAACCTTTTGGAAAATCTTCAGACGCACAATGCTATTTTTCACCGTTAATTAAACAATGTATTATCAGATCATGCAATACAACGATGTTGTTTATTGCATTGAGCTTTAAAGTATATCCCATAGGCCTTATCAGATTATTGAGTCTATTATTGTGAAATTACACAAAGAACTTAGAACTAGTTTACCTATATTTTTCAGATCATGAATATTTCCTTTTAGTGTATTATGACTACATACCATTTTAAACATTTGCTTGTAAAATATCGCTGTAAAAGTAGAGTTGAAAAGTGTTCCTAGGAATGACAACATTATAAAAATTTCAGCAGATGAAAAAGTTATTTCATAATTTATCAAATCCAGTTGAACTTGCCAAAGCAAAGTTGTATATTCACCTTTAAAGTTTGAAATTATGTATTTTTATGATGCAGTCTAGTTTGACCCCAGATCAGTAGGCTTCTTTCCTACTCCAATTGCAAGTCATCCACAAAGTTTGGCCCAGATTTGTGATGTAGAACTCGTGTTATTGTGTAGAAACCATTTCTTCTCAGTCAAAGTGACCTTGACCTTTGAACTTTTGACCACACAAAAAATAATCCACTAAGTTTTAGTCCATGTTTGTGATATAAAACTAATGTTATTACAGTCACAAGGATCTTGATCAGTGATCCTGAAATCGATAGACTTACTTCATACCCCAAGTGAAAGCGATTAAGAAACGTTTATTAATGACAGGTGAAGGAAACCTAGAGTTACTGTGCAGAAAAAAAGTAGGAATATGCCGATGGATAACAAACATATCTACCATGCACATTTATATATGTCCTGAGTTGTTATTGAATAACCATTCCAACAAATTAGTCAGGATGGATGGACATATATAAACAAATCATGATGCTCTCATCGCATGTGCAGATACATGTAGGCATAAACGAAAACTTGCCCGCTGGACATATGTTTCTAAGATATTGCCCCTATCATCCTACTTCCAGATCTAACACGCTGAAAGCTTGATGATATGCAAATCTTAACATGATCCTGATAAACTGTGCCAATTGTCAACATAATGGCTCACTAATACAGGATATATTCTCGAGCTGAAAATTGTTAAGGATTTTCACCTCCAATCAAAGGAAAGGGGAGGGGGATATTCTGACTGAAGGAGGAATTTAATGGAGAAATAAATGCCAGGTTTGACAATATGTTTATTTTAATTTTTAATTTTTTTTTTGTCTTCACTTTTATCAAATAGCATGGATTTTCAATTGCGCATCATAAAAAAGAACCTGCCTAAAAGGGCACAACATCACCATTTTTTTCGTTCTGAGGAAATACTGATATTAATAAAGGGCAAATAATAACATTAATTCAATTTATTTATTTATTTAAAGAATATTAAGTAGCTTTAGTACCTGTATTTTACTATACACGTTTAAATGCATTATGTATATTTTGCACTGGTACTTATAGACTTTATTCTTTATAAATTGGAATAGTTTTACAACATTCAGTTTCAAGGATTGGCTTGTATTACTCCTTGTCAGGAACTTTTTGCGTTGAAATCTGCCAGTTCTGTAAATAAATAAATTTAATACATGCTATGTTAGGGGTTTTTACGTCATTCCTCGAGGAAGCATTATAATTATATGGTAATCATGTCCATTCGAGCATTTGGTATCAGTCTTGACATTATGCTAACTGAGTTAAATATTTTGTATAAACATGTTGTACTTCCAATCAACTACAACGGTTATTCATTAGAAAGGAATCTCAGTTTGGTATTTTACCAAAACTAGTTATTCAGCAAATTCAGCATATTATATTTGCATATGTTTTTTCCTGTTTGTGATAAAAAGTCAACGTGAATGGTCCATATTAAAATGTAACCCAAATTAACAGACTATTCAAAATCAAATTTCACCAGAACTGAGAAAGTCTATGAGGATCTATTATTCCGTATTCAGATTTTGCAAAATGTCACAAAATATGGATGTTCTTTTGGAATATTCAATAAAATACACTTTTGACAACCTAAATATATATTATCGATTGGTTTTAAAGAAACAAATGGAGACACCAGTTGTTCAAGCACAGTGCAAGACTGCTGAAAGGGCGTCCAGCTTGTTATGGATGAAACGCGAGGACAAGAGTTGGCTGCCCACTACCAACGGGTAGCGACTGATCAATACTGCCGCTCTGCCATCAGGAGGGTGTTCAGGGATAAGGGACGAAACATCCAGTGAGAGGTGGTCCAGGCTCATGAGTTTGGTCGTGCAGCAGTGGATGCACTGTATTAAATAATGTGTAGCAATTCATAACATTTCAGTAATGTATAGGAGTTTACTTATTTTCTTCAGGTCAACTGGCCCTTAAGTGCATGCAAATTAGTAAAGACAAATATACATGAGAACCAAGCGATAAATTAGATTCATATCAGAAAAAGCAAATACATATCCAGCCTCAGTGACAGCTTCTTTCTCTACATTACTGGTAGGACACAACATACCTGTTAATGGGAAATGGATAAAAAGTATGGAAAGTTTGTTTGCAATAAAAAGCTCTGCAACAGGATCAACATTTATTTCTTGTTCCAAGTTTGGAAAGGTAAAACTGTTTTTTATTTGTAGAAAGAATATCCTGTTGGCCTACAAGGACCGTCTTTCTACACTTCGTACAGAAAAATGGAACTCCTGTCGTAAAGCATTTTAATACAACAACTACTCTTTATGTGATCATTTAGCGATAGGTATTGAGAACCTGTATGGTAAAATATCGTACAAGTCGGTGCAAGATTCATTCTCGTTCAAAAGGCTAAACAGTCCGTCTTCGAAATGTAGCGTACGTGTATGCTTTTGACGTTAGATTGTTTACGTGACGTCACATTCCAGGTGTTTACATTCAACATCAACTGATGAAAACGAAGTAACCGAAACGTATGAAAACTCAGAAAGACTTTGTCATTTCAAACTTCAGTACCGACTTTGGATATATATATATATATATACATATATATATATATATATATATATATATATATATATATATATATATATATATATATATATATATAATGACAAATCCGACCTTTAGGGGACAGCATATAAATTGGTACCTTTCGGCAACATCTTTGTACAGTTAATATGTGTGAATATCTAGGAGTCAGTATTGTGCCTATATAATGATTTCTATAGGGAATATTGAAAGGAATGTAAACAAGCATAAAAAATGGTCAAACAATTAATGACAAACATACATTTTTGATCGCCCATTTACTGTCGCCGGAAGGTAAAACGATTTACATTTATGCATATGACCAACCATTGGGCGACGTGTGTGTATGTGTCGCCCAAAGGTTCTGTATATATGTCGCGCTCAAAGGTAATCACCTAATGGTATCATACAGAATTAACATTCGCTATTACGACCACCAGCGGGACTAAAAGAAAGTGGTCGCATAAGCAGAGTGGTCTAAATATCAGGGTTCTGCTGTTGGCATCCATCGAGTACTGGTTTATGTGATCAATATCGGTAATCGCGTGATTGTATTAGCGGGGTAAAATGTAAATATCACTCGGGACTGGAATCACTGTTCGTAATCCGGAATAGCGGAGGGGTTTTAATTTGGATTGTATAAAGTTTTCATCCAGAAGATAAATGTGGTTCTTTAGATTTTAGATCTCTATAGCGGGGTGGTTTTATTACCGGTGTAGACGTGATTTTTTAAAAATTTTTACTACTGTATATTGCATTTATTATACATGTATTTTACATGTTATTAGATTTTTATTTTATACTAGTCCTTGAATTAGTGGATGTTCCAACGCATATTATTTTGACGACTCACTGCAGTGAATTGTGAAAATATTTTCTTCGCTGCCGCCAATTTCTCAATTGAAATCTATAACATTATGACCGAGAAATGTGATCTACTATTATGTCACTTGCATGGGTTAGTGGTAAGCATGGCTACCTGTCACGTTCAAATCCCAGAGGGTGCCTATTTCTTTTCTTCGTTTATGTGCTTTTTTACCTTGAGTTAGGAAAGAGAATTATGTTACTATTTATATTTTCTGTTCTTTGGTTTTGTGGGTTTAACATCATTGTTCAGCACATCATCGGCTATACATGGCGGCCAGTATATTTGGTGAAGGAAGAACCCGGGAAGACTACGTGAAGAACCACCGACTCACAGGAAGCTACTGGCAAGCTTTGTCACTTATGCACGTTTGCCGCGGTGAGACGCGGACAGAGGTGATATTCCTTAGACCACTCGGCCACCCGGGGCCCGGATATTTTCTGTGCAAATATACACAAAACACAGCCAACATAAACCGTAAACAGCTGACATTTTCGCGCGGGATACCGTAATAAATGTGCTACTTCATTCTGTTATACATATTGCTAGCCAATAGGTTTATGCATAAAATTAAAAGAAATTTTTTAAATATACCCATTATTCATTCAATACAGGCAAATATACTCTATATCTTAATGCTGTATTCTTTTATTTTATATACATCGCCTATTCTCATCTTTGATGATGAACTAGGAAACGCTCTAAATTATTTCCAAAGTTCTGAGACAAGTATTTAACGATAAATAAATATTTGTTGAGGTTTGAGGACAATTTTAGACTTGTCTTGCTTTAGTTTCACATGTAACCGTCACCCTGCAATTCGCATCAGTTTTGCTCGTTGTTACAAAATTGCACCATAATCACAAGCCTAACTTTGAATTTGAATACTATCATTCGTGTACTGCTCGCAGCCATTTCAGAAATCCTGCACTCAAAAGATTTTGCAATGCTATGAAAACTGCAAGGAAATACTAGAAAACTGAAACGTTCGATTGTTCATTTATTTCAAATTTGCGGGTATACAGAAGTTTGTTTCTTCGTTCCTTTTATTATTGTTTTTGTTATAACTACTTAGATTTAAAACACCTCACAGTTTATTGACAAACCACGAAATGCTCAAATTAAGATAATGTAAAATACAACATCTCAGTTTATTATTTAGCTATAAGGGGTGCCGACTGCAAAGGATAGGGTTGACGTGTTTCTCACAACATTAGTGATTGATAAGTCCATGACTAGGGATGGAGTCATCGAACATTTTTATTTATTCAGTCACTAAATCATACTGCTGACACTTATTTGTCCTTTTTGCTCATTTTAATAAACCATATACCTCTCTACAAGTACTGCCTATTCACTAGTGACTATAGAAATTTAAAACACTGGTCTTGGACTCCCAAATGTTCTTGAACTGTGCATAATGAGGACTGCCTATTATTTGACCATCAGTTTTCTGACTCCGCGAATCACGTTGGTACATACATGTGCTATCACAGAGGGGTAAATATAAAAATGTCCTAATTTGTCAGAAAAGACGTTAAATTAACCAGACTAGAATATGTTCAGAGGATAACCTGACAATTATATAGAAACTGTAATGATAATAATAGTTCATAAGATTTATATTCGCTCTTCTGTTTTCACTGTAGTTTTCTGCACACATTTTGGGACTCCTGCTCTTCTCACCCAGGCCACAGTTAGGAATGCACTTTCTGGAGACTAAATGTCCAGGCCTTGAATTTAAAGCTTTTACAAATTCAATCATCGTAAATAAGATTAAAATATTTTAAAGCTATACAATTTGCATAAATACTTTAGAGCAGCAAACTGCTAAAATCTGACCTTAAATTATTTAGACCTTTTCAAGTAAACATTTTAGAATTTTACTGAAAATCCAGTCTGTAGAAATCACAATTCCACCCTAGGAAACAATTTCCAGATCTGCAGAACTATTTTAATGGAAGTACCAAAAGCTGAAATGTTTCTCCGGTTATCATAAATATCATGCTGGAAATCTGCTCTCAAACTTTCGAACAATTTCTCATTCTAAGACCTGAAAGTTTTATGAATTCAGGGCTAGAACATCTCATCCAAATAATCATCATTGCAATTCATGTTATTTTTCATTGTTAAACTTAAATGTTGTGTAAATTCAAAACCAGAACTCACAGTGTCACGAGCTTAAAGAGAGCTCTAAAAAGGCTGTTGTGTTGTGTATAGAACATTTACACATTTTTCAAAAATAAAAGTTATCAATACTTCATATCTGATGTATATAATTTTTGTTAAGATATGAATGTAAACATAAATTAAATGCATAGGCATAATCACTTTTCAGTAACAGTGACCTTGATCCCTAGAGCTTGATTCTGATATCATTACATTTCATTTCTGGTAAATAACTCCAGTTGTAGTAAATGGATTTCAATGCAACTTGATGCATATTAATCCCCTGAGCTTAAGCAATAATTATACCAATCTTGATGTAGCTACTTGGCAAGATCACTGTTCTTAAAATAGATTTTGCCTTTGAAAATGTTTGCTGATAATAACTTAACTACATCACATCGAATGTTTACGACTGTTTGAACATACCTTTCCTTTCGCATGAAAAACACATAATTTTGCATGGGGGGCTTGAAGATCAAGGTTACTGTTAGTGAAAATACTATTTGTCTTTGCATTACATTTTTTTTAAAACAACGCTTGGTACATAACCCAAGAGAGAGAGAGAGAGATAGAAAGAGAGAGAGAGAGAGAGATTTCTTGAGTTAGAACCATACAGTTTGGTGGTCAAAATATGAACTGTGCTATCTGTGGTACCTATGCTTTAATATAAAAACTGGTTCAAATCATTTATCAAGATAAAAGTTAGTTTTACTGAACACAACCATTTTATAAGCTAGTTCAAACAAAATATTCATGAACAAAAAGAGCCGTTTACATCCATTGGCAATATTGTTCATTAGTACAAAACACTTGCGTGTTTTTTTTAAAAATTCTACTGAATTATTTAGATTGTGGTGTTTGCGGGTTATTATGGTTATAATGGTTGAATTAACTGATATAATTGTTAAGACATGGAAAAATGTAAATCAGTTTTAATTCAAACTATGCCGATTTGACTTTTCCTTCAGAAGGAGTAAAGATAGAAAGATTATAAAGTTCACAGCTTAGGCGGCCATGCAGGAGATCAGATCTTACAATTTCATTGACTGTATTTGTGAGAATTGTATTAGCCAAACAACCATGAAAATATGACTCTCCATTTTGACAAGAGTAGCAATAACATAATCAACAATTTGGATATATATATATATATATATATATATATATATATATATATATATATATATTCAATCTTCAATGATACTAATAATTTCAGTTTAATATGCATGTATAAAAAGTGAAATGATTCAGATTTCTGATTCTTGGGGAAGTGCATACAGGATTACTCGCCTATCGCCATATTGCCTCAGAGCGATTGCGTAGATAGATGAAACCATTGGGTTATGCTGTAAAGCACATCCCCCAGAGTCATATGTCTACAGCGAAATACATAGTGTCTTTTGTGTTTGTGCGTGCAACTGCTGTGTATATTTGTACACATGCAACTATGATGTCTCTGTAACTATTTATGTCATATTCCTAAGTAGTTGCTTTATGAAAACTCTCCTAAGGGAGGAAATAAAGATTAATGAGTGAAGGAACAATCCATACATAAATATTGTTAATTCCAGAAGTGTTATAAAGAAACAAGTCGATACGACCATCATTTCAACATGGGTACAGACAACACTGTTTCCAAATGTCTTCCTTAGTAAACATATATTATATCCGGTGGGTATAATTTCCGCCTAGAATTACCTAGACATCAAGGCAAACTTTGCATAGAATTTCATTTTTTTTATCTTGGTATCGTCTGTTTCGGATGGGTTGGGGTGTGGTGGGATGTGGATTGGGTACGAGTGGGGGTGTAGTTTAGATATAATTGATTTTTTTCATCACATTTTTCTCATTCCCCTGCACTCTAACCCCGTACACCGCACACGCACACAAACCCCCAACCCAATCACCCTCTATCCGAGTTTGAGTTGAATTTCTTTTGATGAAAGTTCTTCCAGATAACCCACTGGATTGTTTTAAAGTAGAACTTTAGAGTAGTGTCCAAATACGGCTTTCATAGCTCACATACTCCGCCCCCCCCCCCATATTTTGAACGTTGGAGTAGTGTATAAGATAAGAAACATATGTTGATTGAGTGTGTTAATTAGCAACATGAGTAACTGCAGAATGGTTGATTATTAGAAATTACAGACAATGAGGTTATTTCCACTGATTTCTTGTAAACTCTGCTAATAAATCTGCATACCATTTCTATATTTCTTCAAAGTTACAAATCGGAGATCAGGTCTGAGTGGTATGGTACTTTGACTTAAGTAAAGTTTCTCTCGTACTCATTTTTGGCACTTTTGTGAATATACATGGTGAAGCCATGTCACTGAAGTGGTTAAAAACACTGCAGAATAGGGTATTCAGTGTTTCAGCCTGCTATGTATCGGTTTATATTAATCTGGTATCTGTCTTTAGTGAACGAATGTCATGTGCGCGTTTTTGTTTGTTTTTGTTTGTTTGTTTGTTTTTTTTAGGATTTTTTTTGGGCTGTTGATGTATTTTGTATTTTTAACATTTTGTTTGAAATCAGCTCTTAACTGTTTCCATTTCGTTCTTAATTTTTCACTGCCGGTATGAGTAGTTATATAGCCACCCTAGAGCCAAACGAGAATTAATATTGCGCTATAAGTTTACATTAAGAAACGCTCTAGAGCCAAACGGGAATTTAACATTGTGGGGTATTCTAGAGCCAAACGGGAATGGTAATGTTCATTTTGGGTTATTACAAACCAATATACCACATACACAATCCAGCAACCTGCTTTGTGATTACAATCCAACACACACACCTACAATCCAGCAACCGTTTTTTGATTACAATCCAAACACACACCCCTACTATCCAGCAACCGCTTTTTGATTACCATCCAAACACCCACCCACCCCTACTATCTAACGAAAAGTGTAGGAATGTTTATATACACGCTCTATACTTACACACAAACATACCATCTCACACACAAGGGTTGGAGTGTTTATGCACACACTGTATACTTAGATACATACAAACATACTATCACACACAAGGGTAGGAAGTGTTTATAGACACACTACATTACCCTCTCATACATACAAACACACATAAGGCAGAAGGGGTAAAGGGTTTTTAATTTTTGTTTGTTTGTGGGGAAGACATAGACATACACAAACATGCACAACAAACATACACAAAACATAAAACACAAAATGTATTAATATATGTTTTCTGGTGATCTGGGTGGCCCTGAAAAGGGCCGTTGGGTTTTACCAATAACAATTTCCGATTTCATTTGAGTTTTTCCATTTATTCAAAATCAGACATCTGCAGTGGGATAATTGGGCGTAGCCAAAAGTTTTCTACCGCTTTGTAAATTAATAGTTCAGAACTTTTGGCTAAACCTTCATATTTCAGAACCTTCACTCTGCATTGTTACGACTCTATGTCATAAAATAATGTAGCATAAAGAAAGTGAAAACAACAATGTAAAATCAGCAAGCAATTTATTTCTAGACAATTAAAGTGAAAATTCAAAAAGGAGACTTACACAAACGTGAATTAAAGTCCAAATAATCCTAAGTGTCCTAATCACAAGCCCTAAATATGGAATGTTCCAAATGAAATCCAGTAGCCTTGAATGTCCTCATGTGCTAGTAGTATTGAATGTTCTGATGTGTCAGTAGTCTTGAATGTCCTGATATGCATGAATGATGTAATCCAGAATTTCTTTGAATGAATTCACATAAATCCCAAATTCAAGTATTAATGCAATATGAGAATGAGCACTTTTAGTAATTCCTATGAATATTTCAAATAAATAATTCACCTCTCTTAATTTGCTCTGATTTTCATAACTGTAACATTTGACGAAGTTTAGTATAGGAATGAAATCCTGTTTACCAAACCTGTATAAATATAAGGATAAGTCACCTGACAGAATATTCTAGAATATGAGTAACTCTAATGGAAATGTCCTGTGCATACCTGACTTTTCTCACATCAAGATACGGAAAATTCCAATCTAATTGTTAAATGCTATGTAAACAAGACTGACCATGAACTCAAATGCAATAAATATGTTGTTTACAAAACGACTAAAGTACAACGTACCTCATGGACACATTATAAATTCAATATACATAACATGTATTATGCAGTTATTCCACGCTCCATTTTGCTATACATAAGTCTTCCCTTTATAGTTTCACAATTATTCCACCTTAAGTGTTGTTATGAATGAGTGATGTATACTTGCCGTATCCAATTCTATTCATCTGCTGCATGCACAATGCAGAAAATATCCTGCATTTTTTTAAAATAAACCACATATGTGCAAACTGTATATCCAAATGCTCATGATTCAGATTACTCACTTGTGCAGACTATGTTCGCATACCTGCCATATTACCAGACAGTGTTGGGGTGGAGGTGGTTGAGACTCCAACAGTGTTTTGAGGTCCCAATGTAGGAGGGGGGGGGGGGGTCAGTGCGCGTGACCCCCGCCCAAAAAAGAAACCTCGTCCAATTGATAATAAGCTATCTTTTCATATAAGCCTCTAGAAAATGACTGGATTTTCAAATCTGAATAAAAGAAAATAAATCAGATGTTTCCTTTCATTCATTTAATACACTTACAAGCAAAAAATAGTTGGTAGACTTAGCATTGTCAAATATCATCATCATACACATACACATATGTGCAAACACTCTCATAATACCAACCACACTGACATTAAATAAAACAAATACATCCAGTTTCTGTCTTGACCCCAAGAGATATGCTTGTCTCTACAGAAAAAAGAAAATATACATCACATTAGAGACCGACCATTTCATTTGGAGGGGGGAGGGAGGTAGATAATTTACTCAAGCTTTATGGGAGCCTTACAGGTGATACAGCTGTAATAAACGCCTCTGTCCAGCACGGGTGTTAACGCAATCTCTTTATCAACACAAATCAATTGTGTAAACAAGAGCGTTCGCTTATTATTATTTTTCAATCAATTTATCTCATGGCCAAAACCATCCAGAAAAGCATGGGTCGATTAATAGTTGGTATTTTAACAAGATTAAGACAACAAATAATAATAAAGACAACTAACCTGAATGTTCAATTCAGTGTTTCGAATATGTTCTGACTTGTCCCATTGTTACATACAGGTGATACTGCTATGTCAACGGATGTCGTACACTCCAGAATGACTAATGCCGATATGGTGCTTGCAGTATGTGCAAATAATGAAATGCTCTCCCTTGCTGCTGTGCTTCACAAAGTCAAACTCTGTCAACCAGGAGTTCTGAAATTTAGTTTTGCTGGGCTTTGCTCGCTTCGCTGATGGCTCGTTGTTTCCTGAATCACAGTTGCGTTTTGACATTTTGCCTTCAAAAATGAATTACACTTGAACACTGTTGCGACTACTGATATAATCATGTTTGCGTTTTATATATGGAGTAAATTCCGACTTCAAAAAATCTTGCCGCTGTTCACAAAGCTGCCAATAATCTTTATTCAAGATGGCTTAAACATTCTCATTCAAAACAACTAGGTGTAATAACTTTTATTCTTCAACATGCATCTATTTGGTTTACCAATAACTTCAAACGAATTGGGTTGTTCCACTTTGTGAACTTTACCTATGCAAATTAGCCTAATGGGCTACCCCACAGCAGTCTTCAAAGGACTTAACTCATCACCCTAGCTATTTTCAGCCAATTAAGTAATATGTGAAATGTTGGTTGTTTATACCTGACCGCCTTACCTTTTAATTGCCTCTATGACAATTAACTGTATAAACTGCCCAAAGGATAGTTTTAAATGAGCTCTTAGCAGGACTATTTACGGTATATGCATACTACATGTTACTAGCATATATTGATATTTTTATTTTGGGAAGATTACTGAAGGTCGTGTTTTTCGAAACACGACTGTGTCAGGGGTTTGGGGATGAAAACAATCGTGTTTTTAGCGTGACACCTCGTGTTATGGCAGGTATGCGTTCATTTGACCAAAATTATATCATCCTTACAATTGATTATCTCGACAAAATATATGGGTCCCCAATCAGACCAGATATGCAACGTTGTCCTTTATATACTCAAACTAGACGTTTCTGTCAAATTTCAGTTTTTTCAGTTTCTATGAAAATATAACCTAAATTTACATTTACACCAATACAGATCCATTTTAAATCAACTATCTAGACACACATTTATAAAATATGTGTATGATATTGATATCTGTTAATTCAAATTCTGTTGTATTTCAAGGTAAAAAGGTTGGGATAATGTGAGAGGTTTTAAAGTATAAAAACCCATGTGAAGTCAGATTCGAAATATATTCAACAGTTCAATATTTTATGGTATTAATTTCAGTATTTTGTATTCCACAAACAATATCAACAGATTACCTCAAGATGTTATCAGTACTGTATTATAAGTGTTGCACACTCACTTTACTAAGGGACTCGACTGTTATTTATTTGGTTTTGATGAAGTATTTATAATTATAAATGGCAGCCAATTGAGATATTGATTTAAATCCACAGTTCATAGTCAAACACAATGAATAATGCCTCTGACAAGTATATACATTACTCCATACTTGCAATCCAAAGACTCGGCAGTCAAAGAGGTGTTAATTACACAATAACCTCCCAGCTCTGAGGTCAGGCACACTTTGGAATAAATGGAAACAGTCTGAAGATGTCCATATCCAGTCATTACATTCAAATATATAACTTTCAACACATTACCCAAAGTTTAAAAAACGGAACTTTATCTGTCCCTCCACCCACCCCTAATATACTGCCAGTGAACATAAGGTTCTAGTTGCAGCAGTAGTTGCACTGCTACAGTGTAAAGGGGTGTGTATTCTGGCTAGAGTGCCCTTCTCACAACAGGATATTAATTAGGTGTGAATTGGAACAACTCCACAGCTCCAACAAATCAATATGCCCCATTGCAAGTATTATAGGGCATAAAATATGATTATCAACAAGTGACATTAACTTAATTTATGCTAAATTTCTGTAGTGGAGAATTTGTCAGAGAGTATAACATTTTCTTTACCATTTGAGTAGTAGGAAACCCACGCCAGAGATTTCTGAGACGGCAAAAAGCTTGGTTATTATAGCATGCACTTCTTATATAATGTTAGAAAAATTAAATACTATGGAAAAGTATACAGCATGGAATTCATCATTTGATTATTTTAATATGGGGAGTAAAATCTTTGTATGGCATAACCTGGAAAGAAAAATAATTTAAAATGCAGCATATTTTTAAACATGATCATTTTACCCTAATAAAATTAAGAAAACACACAGTGAAAAAATGCATCATATTTTTGTTTATTTTGATACTTTTGTCATTATTACTTATAAGTGTTTTATTGCAGTCAATGTGCATTTGAAAGCAATGAAATGTATTGCAGATGCAAATAATAATAATATAGAGACACCATAAATGATAAATTTTTACACATTGACCTAATTGTCACATTCCATTCTTATATCACATGGTCTTTATTTCAGGGACACTAAGCATGGATCAGCTTCCGGAAAAGACGAATTTTGAGACACTCTAACAACAGTAGCTCTCAAAAGATTTAGAGACTTTGTAAACATTTGTCAATGATGAATAAATTAAGTTGATATAGTTGAACACTTTATATGGTGATTTTAATAATTTCTCACAATATTATAATACAAGATTTAAAACTCACACTAAGGGCACGAAACATGGTTCATCAAGGATAAAATACTTGAAGATACTATTCTATTTTTGGGATGTTTTTCTTTTATCATAATAGTATTGTAACAAACTTGTTTAATTGTAATTTTTTAAAAAAATATTAGATTATCACATAACCATTTTTCAAACTGAAGTGGGAGCTTGAATATGCAGAACCTCAATCCTTGAATATACTGTGTTTGGAACTTCAAAACTGTTTTGCATCTTTCATAACTAATTTCTCTAGAAGTGCAAGTAATTACAGACATAAGACATAAAGTTACAGGAGAACTTTTTATTTGAAATTTAGTATCATTCTTACCATTATCGAAAAAAAAATTTAAAAATTAAATTAGTCAAAATAAGTAAAATATCAAGATTATCTTAAAAGATGATTTCAAATTTGCTGTTAAAGTATAATTTGTTATTTTATCAGATAGAAAATCCTAGTACTTTGATTTAAATAAGCAAAAATGTAGAGGATTCTGAATTAATTGTGAAATATATCATAAGAGTATATGCTTCTTGTAAATGTGCACAAATTGTAATAACAAAGAACCAACTCTAAACATCAGTAACGACAGATCCGCATCAAATTTGATAACTCTGTAACCATTTTAAATAGTGTTAATGATGCAATTATCAGCTGTGAGTCACGTTGCTATCAGATATTGAGTAGAAGACTAGATGACTATTATGGCGGGAAGCTGATTTTTCCGTCAGAATATTCATTATTGACTTTTTTGAGGATTTACTGATTGAAAAAAAGGGAACTAGTGAAATGGAGATTTGGTTTCATGGTATGTATCTTCTTTTCATTTCACAACTGATAATGATAGGAATTTCGACAAATGCTTCTGTATGACTCGGTGTTGATTAATGTAAACAAATGTTGTGGTGGTAACGTCATTGAAAGATACGTTCTCTCGAGAACTAGGAGTTTATTACACTGCGTCAAAATAGGGTAGAGTCAAAATAGCGTGTGGGACGATCGAAAAAGTGGACAATTTTTTCAAAATTATACTAATACAATACTGATTCAACTTTCGTAGTAAACCTACGGAAACACCATCCTATTAAATATTCAATAACCTTACATTTTTAAATTCTCGTGATCAAACCAATATCTCTCAGTATAGACCCATCCTTGATGATTCTTTTTGGAGATAACCATATGTTTCACGGCATACTTTTTCTATCTTGATGTGTTCGAAACGTCTTTCCAGCTCTGCAATTAAAGAATCAGGTGCTATATCAAGTTTGTAAATATACTTACATTTCACAGTTCTTCTTACGAAACCAGTCTATGCCACTGCCAAGTCTCTTAACAACTCTAAGTATGACGTCTGTTCCTAGAAATTGGCTAATTACTCGGGCAGGGAAATATTTTCCCAACACCGACTTCCCATAATCAAACAACTAATCACTAAAATCTAACGAACCTATAAATGGAGACGTCAATACAAATGGAACATACCCAAATTTATGAAAATAGTAAAGACAGCGAATTTGCGAACATTGGTAACCTTTTCACAGGCCTAGAATTCAACATAAATTTCTTTGAAGCCAGAAGAACAAGCAGAATTAGAAATTTAATAGTCCTGCTGAATCATCACTAGTGCTTCCGAAAAATCAATGTCAGACACATAGCAAGAGTTAATTGCCATCTGACTATTGAAATTATGAAAACTATTAGTCCGACAGGGAAATTTACCATGCTTGAACTAGCAAACTACGGCTGATTTCAAGCCTTGTTTTATATTCGTGTATACAGGACCTTTCCAGATTTAAATGTCTAGTCATAAATTTAATACAGAGATAAGTAGAAATGAGGGTGTCATTGCTTCAGAGAAATAGCATAGCACTAGTCGAGGATGAATACCATGCATTGTTATGTTTACACAAATTTCCAAGATCTTAGAGAAAAATGTTTAAACTTTTGAGTGCTCGACAATCTTTAAAACAATTCTATAGGTTTATGCCACCACAAAGTAGATTAATTTTTCAGTGTTGCATTGTTTATATACAAATATTTTAGGCAGACAAGAAACTGTACTTAATGCCAGACATTTACATTAAAAAATATGTACTGTACCCAATGCAATCATTTAAATTATACTTCATGTATGCTGGAATCAACTTGGTAACCAGAATCGTGGCAGTACCAGTTTCCTACCAATACACTTTCATGCTGTAACCATGCTGGACATCAATACTGCAAAAAAGAAATGTTTCCAGCATAGTGGTATATATATTTAAAAGTGAATAAGTCCCATGAGTAAGGAAATAATCTATGATTAACATTACAAACACTTGACTTTTTATTTTTAAAATGGAGGATTTGCAATACAGTGGAAGATTATGGCAGAGACTGCATGCACTTACTGTGCCACCGTTTTCCAACTGCTGAGAATGTACCTTTAACCCGTCTTGTTTTACATATGCACACTTTCTAGAGAACTCGTTATACATGCTCAAGCTCTGCCAGGGCTGAGCAGATCCCATAGCCCGACGTCCCGGAGTATTCATTTTCGAATTCGGGCAAGAATATTGTCCAAGTCACTAGGCCCGGACAAGTGCTTCTTTCCTATTTTAAAAAAAGTCGGGCAAGTGCTTATTTTCATGCCATAATCACTTTATCTAACTTTATCAGGCCATTCATGCACTCCAGTCATACTGAAGTCTTGATTCTATCCCTCTCCATGTATTTATTTACATCCTGTATCACACCTACCGGTGGTCATTGATGACTGTAGCATGTCGCACATTATGTTACCACTTGACTGCATATTGGGCTAAGCGACAAAATTATTGGCCAATCAAAACATTAAAACAAACAAAGCTGGTATGACTAATTAGCAGTGTTTTAAACGGCTTCGTTGTATTGTGTTGACGCAAGCCAGATCCTCGCGAACTACTCATACTTTGATTTTTATCCAGGAAATCAATCCAAGTAAATTAATGAAAAGCACTTTACCGACATTAATGAACTGATTAAATTGCAGTGATGATTCTTAATTCTTTAATCTTTAATTGATTATACAGAGGATTAAGTTCCACGTCTGATATTGCGATTGAAGCTAAACAATTACGCTAATTAAAGAACTGTCTCAGTTCATATTAGAAGCACAAACTGTGTGTTACGGTCACTTTAGAAGTAGTTGTCAAGCAAGCTGATATTTAATATTTGGATAAAGCTAGTTTACAAAATTATTTTAGCAAGGAAGTTAATAAGGAAGATTTAGAGAAGAAACATTCATGTGAAAGCGGAGGAGTAAAAACACAAGACAGCCACTGAATGTGAGGTAACTATTTCTCCAAAGAGACATAATCCAGTCTATGTGGCAAAAAAAAAAAAAAAAAAAAAAAAGAAAAGAAAAAAAAGTAAAATATGACACTACTAATAGATTGAGTAATTTTCAGTCTCATTGGGTTGATAGCTATCTCTGGCTTGAATTAATTCGGTTATTGCAAACAATATACCAAACTGGCACAGGTAGGACAGACAAATTCAGGATTGAACCAATCAAGTTTCGTGACCGTTTTGTACCTCACAAGGTCTATGCATGACACTAGCCAGCATGTGTGGAAAATCCCTGTTAGATTTGCTAATACTACATTTAGAAAGCACATTTCAAAATTAATGATACTGAACTAACATAAAAAAGAGAGCTCTCATGAACACAACCTACAGCCTAGCCCATTACGGAAAACCATTTTTGATATGGCAATGCTGTGAGCACTCCAAGAGAAGAACGGTGTTGAACTTGGTGCTAATTATAAGAACATATTCAGAGCAAGAGACTTCCTTCTATCAATCAATCAAGTCTTGAGAGAAGTTAGGGAAAGCCTGAATTCGAACATGTTCGTTTCCATTCTTGCTCATGGTAATACTGATGTTACCGTATCGGAGCAGGAAATAGTGCACATACCTGGACAATGGAAAACTGAAAACCTCTGACATAACAAAATGAATAATATCAACCTACGTTTTTGAAAAATTAAATTCTTTTAAGAAATACATATGTTGTACATTATTTCATTGTTCTTTCTATGGATTAAAGTGGATACATCTCATCAAATCTTGACAAGTGATTTAAATTTGGGACAAGTGAAAAGGTAGGTGGGACAAATACATTTTCTGAAAAACTTGTCCTGGACAAGTGGATGAGAAAATATTGCTCGGCCCTGTTTCCTCACTATTAATCACTGCAGACCTCTAAAATCTATGAATAACTAAAAGGAAACAAAGTGGAAGGAATGAACACAAATTCATAATTGTTTCAGACTATATTTATCATAATTACTTGAAACAGCATTATCAAAGTTAAACATTCTTTCAGATAGTTGTGCAATACATCAGTAGTTTCTATCGTAACATTCAACACTTTGCTAAAATTAAACCTATCAATAGAGTTCCATGATGTACTGATATGCTGTTCGATTTCTTTTGTAATATAACTTCGTTCAGAAAACATTTAATTAGCTATGACATTGTGCCTTTTCTAAATGAAGCATGCAGCTTTCCTTGCATAATTGTTGCACACAGAGCAAATACAGGAGACTTGGTGGGTATATAATCTGGATCATATGAAATTAATTCTTAAGGAATAATTTCATAAATTCAGGGTGATCTACAGAAAGGCAAGCTCTTCAGTATAAGGAATCTCTCAAGCCATTTCCTTCAGTATGAAGGAAAATCTTCACATTTTTTTTCTTATGGCTTTAGACACTTTTGTTTAATTCATTTCAGTATAGATATCAATTGGGGGGAGGGCGTCAGATGGTTAGGTTCACCCTCCCCTTCTGTTAAAATTGTATACTTTTATGTGGAAAAACAGGAATGTTAGCTATTTGAAGCACGCTGATCCACCTCTTCTCAACAAATCCTCTCAGAATAAAATCCTACATTCTCCCCTGCTTCTTGTATAGTACAGATATCATCCAACAAAGTAGATTACAAAAACACATTCTATGTCACCTGGACAACAAATTTGAATATTTACCTATTTCGCAAAACAACGTAAGCATTATATTTAGTTCAACATTCCAAAATCACTTCACAAGTCTTAGAAACATCTCTAAGTGTTATTCATTACCATCCTTTGAAGAGATCCTAAATTTTAATTATACCATACAGTTTGAAAGGGCCGCGACATCATATCCGTCAAACATTAAGTACTTTACATCCTACTTTTTTTTTAAAAGCAACGAAATTACTCATTTTATTTCTTAAGACCTTTGAAATAGAATCAGTACCATTTTTCTTTTAAAAATGAAAACAAATATAAAAATTAGAAGCATACCTACATGTACACGACCTCTGAACTTGCCTCAGCTAAAGTTCACTTCATGAGCGTAATTGTGGAATTTGATATGTGAGAAGAAAAAAAAATACTTAAGAAAAAAGCGGGAATGCGATTGATAAGCTTGCTGTTAATTTGGTCATCTTGCCATCCTATTGTCTATAATTGACAACATTGCATCGATAACCGCAGTTTGGCAAGCGCAGCAATAAAAAATAATGATCTACAAAACTATCGTATCAAAATGATGTGGAGCAAGATTATACGGTCATCTTATTTGATGTATTAAATCGTGTGGGCAAAATTGCAGACTCTTAAACGGGAAAAATGCAATACAATCTTGATTTTATTCGCCAACATGATAACCCCATGATTTTCCTATGAATAAAACTGTTAATGTTTTCATCATTTGGCAGCAGATAATAATAATAATAATAATAATAATAATAATAATAATAATAATAATCGTAATAATAACAACAACAACACTAACAGTAACAACAACAGGGACACGTATAACATGTCTAAAATGTGTAGTAACAAAAGAAAAGATAAAGTAGAATGGAATTTTATACATAATGATTTATTTGTTCTCCTTTGGGAAAAAATACTCATTATGTAAGCATTGTTATTGTATAATACAGGAAATAAAATCACATTCATTTACTTTTTTCTAATCTATGAATAAGGGAGTTGTTTATTATTATTATTATTATTATTATTATTATTATTATTATTATTATTATTATTATTATTATCATTATTATTATTATTATTATTATTATTATTATTATTATTATTATTATTATTATTATTATTATTATTATTAGCGGTTTTGGTTATTTACCAAGTTAAAAATGCAACATAAATCTAGTAATAATATTAAGCATAACAAGATGAAATTACTGAAATTAAGAAATCATCTTCATTTTTCATTTAAGGTATTCAGAATATGAGCAAAAGTGTATCCTTTACACAAATTTAATGATATATACTTAACAAACTCTGTTTCTTATGCTATTTAGTCTACTCATGTTACATTTATTTCTTAGGAACACGTAAGCTGTTTCAATAAATTGTTATTTCTATTGTTGTTTAACAAACCTTAACGTCGTATTAACAGATGGGGATGACATAATTTGGTACACGTTAGAAATGAACAGTAAGAAAACAGTTCTGAATGCAGAAGATTCCAGCTTGTAATGTTTCTTGCATGCTAAAAGTCTGCAAATCCTCACATATCCATCAGGTCAGAAAACTTGCAGAGAAAAATGTCCTGAGAAATAATGAGAGATCACCACAGCTGATTGAAGGTCTGCTCGTATCTTGATACCTCCTGATGAAATATCTTGATCCTGAGTTCATGATATATCGTGATTATTTTAAAAACAAGAAACTGAAGACTATTTCACCAGGATATCCAAGGATGCCACAAGATAGAACTGTGTGATAACAATTTTGTTCATGCATCGGCCTGAAGATATATGAGATATATTTCTGTAGGGGTATAGCACATGAAAAACATAGAATTTGATAGTTCTGAAGTAGAGACATAGGTTGTTTACAAACACATATTTAATTTTTAAAATAAAAGCTAGTAATTTATAGTGAAGTGTATTAGCCATTTTTATAACAAAATGAATAACTATTGGTTAAAATGTTCTTTTCAATTGTAGATCTTTCAAATTTTATATAAAAGTGAAAATAGCTGAACTACAGCATGTTGCAAATTCGTTTCTTCCAGATTGAAATGATAAAGCTTTTACGGCATAACTGAAGCATAAAATGCAGTATTGCTTGCATTTTCCATGTCATGCAGATGCATGTAAATTTAGGATGATTGCAGTATGTACTTTCAGTATTATAGCAGTACATTCGGGGACACTGAATTGTTGTGAAATTATAAAAGTCAGTTCAGTTTGAATGCAACTTGCAAATTCATCATGACATCAATTCATCATTGAAAGCGGAATTGTTGTGATATATTTAAATCAATTTAACATAACTGCATTATGCATATTCATCATGATAGCAGTCCATGCTGGAAGAGAACACAAGTAATTGTTTATGCTACAAATGTACTGCAGTATTGCGGCGTAGATCTATTTAGCCAGCATAAATATTTACTTCACTTTCAATGCATTTTTCAAGGGATATGCTATTCTGAAAGTGACATCCTACCGACATAAGCCGATGTTTGTTATTTATATATATATCCTACAGCTAGAGTCCCAAGCCAATAATGCTGTTTTACGCTATTTGAGGCACGTACTTATTTGTCTTCTTGTAATAATTTAATTATTAATTCCTGAGTAGTTAAATCTTATCGTTTTATTTCTTCAAGTAATCTGTCATTTTTACGTGAATCATATAATTCATGCCAGAAAATGAAGTAATTTGATTACTTATTAATAGATACGTCATTCATTTTATTAAATTATGTTATATTTGTTTAAAGTAGCCATGTATAAATGAGTAATTATTAAGTCAAGACTTGTAATCAGGTTGTAAAACGTTTACTAAATCAAGTGAAGCAATTACCAAGTAATTTCTTTTACTGCTGGTTAACATGAGATTACTCTCAGTGTGCACTTGATTAAGCCGCTTAACCCCACAAAAAAAGCTTGATTCACCAGAAAATGATGCGTTAAAAATCGCAACCCCGTGGCTTCACAGAGGTGCCCGTACAAGCATGAACCGTGAAGACACTAAGGTTATCGATGATGAAATCGATAGAGTTTTCGCAAAGATTCCCGAGACATTGGAAGAATACACCAACGCAGGTTCAGGATGGCTTCTTTCCAGATGCGTGAGAGTTGAACTTCATATTTCCCCGTACAACTGTTCCATGGGTCAATTTATATTCAAAATCCAAGGTATGAATCGACAACAACAACCACACGTGTACAAGTCGGAGATGCCAACAAATCCTCGTATCTTTACCGAAGAAGCTCGTTCCGCTCTCAACATACCCTCCAACTCGGAACAGTTCGTGTTGTAACCAACAAAGAAGAAAAATGATGCATACGTAGACGGTGAATGATCCAAGTTTGTGTACAGGGAGATTGCTGGAAAATCAAGAGCCACCGATGGGAAGTGGAATCTTGTCAACAGCGCGCGCAAGGAAAATTAAATTCGGAAACCGCAAAAAGGTGAGCAGTTGTGGAAAACATATATGATGAAATACTACACACCAGAATACTTTCCGACTCGTCCACCCGAATCACTTACACCTGGACCCGCATTTCCACACATAGCTGTTTACCAAGGACTCGAACGCTTATTTCGACTTTCGCCCGAATACGAATACGAACGTCCAACCGAACCCGAATCCCCATACGAACGTCCACACGAACACGAAACCGAACCTGAACACAAACTCCTACCTCCACTTAAACCCACGTTACAAAATGAAGAAGTTGTCAGGCTAAACGTCGCAGTCCGCAAGTACAATCTGAATAAGAGCAACTACCTGTTGAAGCAACAGGTTAATGACCTCGTGCGCAGGTTGGAAACACTCGTGTGGTCAGTTTGTTCCGGCAACAACGCGCGAGAAGTCATCAAAGAGGCCGCATCGATTTTGTCAGCGGTTGCTAACCATCCACATTATGGACGCGGAGGCATTCCGCGCCCTCATGCACGAACTAATTTAAGACATCGATGATGTATGCAACACCAATCGTGAGTTGTGAGGCTCTTTCCATTGAAACACTTTGAGTTTCACTTGAAATCAATATCTCGATTCAGCATATCGTTGCAAATGCAACCCCAAGCGTCACCTCTATGATCACGTTTTCGTCAACGAAACCGGAATTCTACGTGGTTTTCCCGACGCCAATCACTGCGTGAAAATCCCGCACACTTGAGATCACACTAGCGGCATTGCGTATTTATTACTAATATTCGATCGCGTCTCCATGAAAATAACTCTCTCGTGTTTTCGTTGGATTATTGTGCAACCTGGAATGTTATTGAACTTTCCACGTGCGCGTACGAGATTGAATCGATGAATGATGAGATCTAACGAAGGATCACATTGGTTAATAAACAAGATTTTAAAGTCAGCGTGCGCGTGCACGAGCCCACACTCAGTTCTGCCATCTGAATCGAATATCCGGAAGACGAAGTTGACATCGCACAGTCGTCGCTGAGAACGGTTCTCGGTTGGCCTGAAGATATTAATGAAATTCCTGCGGACCAACGAATTTTGCGTGCGGGATCCGGAGGGTCTGAATACCATATCGCGCCAGAAATTGGCACGATCACCTCGACGATTCAGATCAATCTAAATTGTCAAGCCGTCAGTGGCTTTTACCGAGCGGACTTTTGCAAGTTTATCAAGTATTGCGTCGCAGGGTTACGTATTGTTTGGGTTCAATTACTCCCACAACACCCGTATATCTTCCATGTAACAATATCTCCACTCACGCTCGTACAGTGTTCCCTCGTGGACCAGGTTATGCACGCGTAGGATCTCTGCGGAGAGACCTCGACGATACAACTGTACATTATAGATCGTCTTGATATTTAATAAAATGACAATCATTCGCGTACGGGTAACACCTGTGCGTGTTCTCAAACGCGAGAAGACCCGTTTACGCGACATATCACGGAAATGGCTTCGGTGATGTTGTCCGGAGATTATTCACGGGAACAATAAAGGTGCTCGCGGTTTTGGACTCGCGGGCTGCACCAATTGCTAAAGAATTTGCAATGCGGGTCGTTGACGGCATCAAAATCTGGCAATGGGAAACTGATTCGGAAAGCGGAGCGTTCTGAAAAGGTATTAGACAAAACCGATAATGTATCAACGATGGCTCGATTCAAAGATATATACAATCCTGTGTTTGACATGGACGCGCCTGTGTTGCGATATCGAAGCAAGGAAAAGTTTCAGTATTATTCGTACTAGGCTAAGGTCCCTGATCTACTTGAACGATTAGAATTATAAGTACATGATACGTCTCCCATGTGAATCCTGCTTGGAAATCGATGGAAAACTTATGCAGGCCGACAATGCCAATTAGGCAGCCAATACCAAAGTTGGATTTGTAAACATCGGTATCATGTCGTTGTGCAACAGCGTACGTTATCTCATCGACGGAAAGGAAATCAAAGCATATTTGGACCACATCGACGATGCTACGACGATTCTCGGACTCGCCAGATATAGGACTATTAGGCGAGATCTGCTGACCCGTCTATGATATTTGTCAAGGATACATCCGACCATACAGATCATATCCAGTGTATCATTGGAAACGTCCAAAACGCGACAGGAGATGGAATAGCACCCGCTGAAGCTGTCATCAATCCAAATTTCAATGGTGGCTTTGCGCAGCGTCCAGCACAACTTCGCGGAGACTTATTGATGTTTTCGTGTGCGATTCCTCTCAGTCAGATATTCAGGTTTTGCAGAGATGTCAGCAAGGTTATTTTCGGAGCCAAACACTCAGTTGTTTTAAACCGAAAGGGTCACGACAACGACGCTTTGGCGTGATTGAGGTGCCGCTAGCAAAGCTGAGTTGTTCACAATAATACTGTGGGTGCCTGTGATAACCCCTTCGGTGACTGCAGAAAAGGGTTTGATGTCATTTATAAACTCCGGAGGCGTCTTAACGTTATCATTTCTCGCGCTCACAGCAGACTCGTATAAAGGCTCTGCACTGTTTAGCAGTTAGCATGGCAAATAACTAGTCAACCAGGTATTAGCGTTCCAAGACACGTGTTTGCGGCGTTTCAGTCTCTGGTTCTGGTGAATGGCGGACAGGCCATTATTACCATGATATTTGACCAGTTAGGAGTATCTGAAGTTTCTCTGCGGTTACACGGCCATCAGGAACCATCGGAAGAAATTGTGCTTGCATTTGAAAATAATCAAGTCGCTCGTACACGCCACAATCTGTGGTCGTACGTAAGCCGCAATAAAAAAAATCAATACTGGTCTGCAGATTTCCCAGCATGACTTCACTCATTTTTTCCCGATTTATTACTTTTTGTTGGAACACCTGGAACTGTTTAAGCAGTCTGTGGTTGACATGGACTTTAATGCACGTGTTACTAATCTCACCGCTGGCGGTTACAGATGCATTGCTGTGATTCTCTACGCGCCTATAGAAAACTCGTAATTCAACGGCACAATTTAAAATAATGTCATATCACGAAATTAGGGTTGGTTTTACAAAACCTAGACTGCGAAAATAAAGAGCGCAATAAGAAATGAGTGTGGGGTCACATTCAAACTTTCTCCGACAAAAATTAACTGGTAATGACTCCTTGTGGCTAACCCAAACGCAACTTGATCATCTCAAGGAAACCAAACAAAAGAGCACTCCGGTAACATTAAAGTTGTCGAAGTCGGAGATGATGGAAATCCAAAAGAGTGGCGGAATATTTCCATTCCTCGTGGCGATTCCAGCGCTGTTGGCGGCTGTGGATCCCGCAGTTGCACAAGCGGCCGCGTTAGGGGACCTCGGCATCGTATCCGGGATGGTTCTGAAAAAGGGGCAATTGTTGAATCTGGAACTATTGGTTCTCGATTACCTGGGACGACTCGGAGAGGAAGAGTCTTCGGCTACTCGGGACCACTCGAAAGGGAAGAGGTCTTCGGTTGTGGCATTGCCGTTGATGACCTTGGAAACAAAGCTTCTCGCGCTTCCGTTAACCAGTTTGGATTTACTCGCGATGACAAAATCAATCAAGTGCTTCCGAGGCGTCTCCATGCGGGATGAACTCTGAGCTAAAGGGTCTGAGGTGATGACCCCCCGCGCGTGGGAAACAGGCATCGTCAACTTGGATTCGTCAACAGGACATGGAACTCACTGAGTCGCATACGCGGTGACACCTAAACATATTGTATATTTTGACTCGTACCGGCTTGCACCGCAGCGTGACCTTGTTGATTATCTGCTCAAACGCGACACATCAAGAAACAGAGTGTCGCCACCACTGTTTTATTCAACGCTACCGTTGCCAACCCACGCAGTCGACCCGATATGTGGACATCTCGCCTATGAAGCGCAGCGTGCACTCGAGCGTTCACCGACACCACAAGGGCTTGCATTGTCACTTAGAATCTACGCTTGATAGTATACGAGATGCCTGTTTACATTTGCGGATGCGCGAGCGCAGCAACCCGAGGCAGCGCCGATGTGGATCTGACCAGGTTTGCCACCAAAGCGGATTTGGTCGAGTTGAGCAGCCGGGTCGTTGTTGGTGTCTACCCAAAGGAGCTTGTAATTTTTCAGGACAAAACTGGATAACTACAAACATCCAACGTGGACATCAACGATGTTCTGTTGAAGCTGCGAGGTACCTTGGCTGAAATCACTGAAAACCAGGGAATCAGAGACGCTGACGTGTCGGTTGCTTTCATGAAAAACTACGTCGATGTAAATATGAAATTGAAAATTAAAACGTCTGGCGATGAAATGAGCGGAGATCTTATCATGAGCGGAAACCGAATCCGACGGATGGAAGAGGCCATCGATGATACCGACACTGCGCTGAAAATATGTGGATGGAAAATCCTCTCGGGAACTACTTGAATTAACAAAAACTGACCGAAATTCTGTACTGCGAAGAATTCTACGTACTTTTCTACGCTGGGAGCCTTATATTGAGATCGTCGCGGGCAACGCTGAATTAACACACAAATGCATGAAGTATCATATTGGTGGATTGTATCTTAGTCACCACAGCATCAGCAATAACCTCTGGAGTATACGAGGTAGGATCTGTAATGATTCCTGGGTTGTTTTGGGATGTTTTGGGCATGAGACTAATGCTAATAGAACTGGATATTATTTCTTCATCGTGTACGCGTCCACTGACGCATGGGAGTCTACTAGTATTCGATTACTAGATGAAAGAACCATAATAGAAGATTTTAAAAACACCTACACATTACAAATTATAAATTTTTTTTTTAGGTCAGATACCAATGATAAGTCATTAAAAACTTTTTCAGTTGCAGCCTTGTTTAGAATGAACACCGGGGAACTAATAGAGATACAACGGTTGCATATTAAAGAAGAAGCGATATTAACCGTCTTTGGTATTTCTATTGAAGACAGCAGACCTCGTATTGATGCCACTTAAAAAGCTGAGCTTCCTAGTAATAATGAAGATAAAGTCTCTGCAATTTACCGCGATGGAGTGTTGAATCAGCTGGGAGAGTGTACCAGCATCATCGACAATTTTGTTCCACTTGTTGAGGAATATCTGCGTGAAAACGGGGTTAACAGACCCTCATACACAAGTAAAGATAATCTCGCCGAGGGTCAAATAGAAATCGATAGTTGGGATCACTCTGATGTACCAATACCAACTCGAGATCAGCTTGGAGTCATCGCGTTAGCATACGAAAACGCCTGGTCGATGGAAGCTACGCTTCCTACACCACCGTCGGGCGTAAAAATATCCAGGGATTCTTTCTACAATGATGAAGTAATATTCACGGACAAATCCACGCCGGTTATATTTTCCAAAAGGCGTGACGATCCAACATTGACTCGGCCAGGTAAAAAACCCAACCTAGACTGACATTTAACAATGACACGCTTGCCCGTGTAAGTATTTGCCTCCAAAAACGATAACAATCATTTGCAGCACAAAGCGAGGGTGTAATTGGTGTGGTTTTAGATGAACGTGGTGGCACATCCTAGGAACGTACGACTGCCGGAAACATGAATGTTTCCACAAAAGATTTGTTCTATAATTGCTTGGCACAATTGCCTAAAACATGAACGTTCCCATAAAATATTTGTTCTATAATTGCATGGCAGTTGTACCAATGAAGAAAAATAATTGGTTAGAAGTACGTGTGCGTGTCGCACCCGACGTGATGAGTCTGGACAAGGTCTACCAGTCGAACAATTGTACTTCGCGGTGACAATATTAATTGAAAAACTGTAATGGACCCGCAAAGCTACCGACGCGAAAAAATAATCGAAGCGGGACAACAGGTGCGAGATGTAATCACCAAGAATACTGCGGTACTCGCGAAATACAAACTCGTGTGTGTTGTTGCGGATGCAATTTGTGGAATCGCCGCAGCGACCACTGTTGGCCTTGGTGTGGCTGGAATTGCGACCACAGCAACAATCATAGGTACACCTGTTGGATTTGATGTCGGAGCTATATTGATATATTATGGGGTATAGAAGGCGTAGACCCAGATAGGTAACAGAAATCTAAATCGCCCATTGTCATACTAATTATGCTCTATTTTGTTTCACCCATTTCTTGACTGGTTTCCATTTTCGATATAAATAATACCAGTAGGCTTATATCCACCCTTGATTTACTTCACAGATCTATCTACATAAGCAGAGTGCATAAGTATACAGTTCACATAGTTATTCTTGTCAAAGATTACATTAGTGTATATTAAGTTCTATTGCAAGTTCATGTATGCTTACATTAGCAATGGCATGTTTCAGAAACATTTAAGTATTGGAGCTTCATTTCAGAAAATCCGAATAAAATATTGAGATAAATCTGTTCAATAAAAAGTTAGTTTGCTTCATGTCAACATTTATCCCTATTCAATTTAATATTGAAATATATTATCATCATTGTCTTTTATGTATTTAATGAATCCATGGTCAATGTGATCATTTATATATGTATAAATTACATCACCATATGATATTTAGATATCAGCAAGTACTTAAAATTCCTCTAGAATACATGAAATTAAAAGATAAAGTAAGGTAAGCATAAATCAATGAAAGAACTAAATATTAAGTGCCAAAACATTGAATGAGATTGGTGGGACACAAAATCATGAGGGGTCATCAGTATTAAAAACCGTGTTAGAGACCTAAATGATTAAATCTGAAGTATAATCGTTCTTTTTTTAGTGGTAGACAAAAGGAACTCCTTTCGCCTTGTCATCCACAAACATAACCAGATTTTTTCATATTTAGTAATTTAATCGTACATGCATATGTGGAAGCACTATGAAGATGTTGCTCTCTGTAGAACTCACTGTACTAATTCAACTTTCATAGTAAACCTGATTAATCACTATCCTATTAAATGTTCAATAACTTTAAATTTACAAATATTCATGATCAAACCTATATCTCTCAATATAGACCCATCCTTGATGCAAGCTTCTGTGTGAAGAAAACCATATGAGTTGCTGTAATGTTTTGATCTACATGTGTGTGAAACAAATGTTTTCAATTTCGCCGAAATAAGTAGGTGCTACTTTTCGTACTGAGTGGTCCTAAGTCAAATGTGTAAAAGACTAAAATTGTATCAGTAGAACTGAGTCTTTATTTTTTTTTTTCACTTCCAAATAGGATAGGCTCTCACAAGATTCTCTTTACTAAACTTTTATTTGTAATTATCAATAAATTATGGCCCTCCAAACCCGTATATACTCTATTTTATGTTCACCCATTTGTAGATTAGTTCCCGTTTTTCCATATATTTAGTACAGTGATTCCCTATAACATTACTGGCCTCTATGACGGTCACGGCAGTGTTTTGATCTAAATGAAATTTAGTGGCAAAAGTATTGATGAAACAGATTTTGCATTTCTTTTTTGATGATACATTGATTTATGACAATATATACTCAAAACAGCCATAAAAATGTCCAAATATTAATCTGCAAACACAACAACAATTTGTTAGAAATAAGACCTGTATTTTTTTTTTTTTTTTTGCTTTTTCCCCAGGAATTCATCCTAAATGAGGTCACTGTTCAGAGTGATTACAATAATTTTAAAATTTCAAAGCATGTAAGTGCAATCTTCTCAGTTATGAAGATATAAAGGGATGCTGCCCCTTAATCTGTGTAACTTGCCTCTTTTTATGTTCCCCGATTTGCACCCTGCCCCAGTACATGTATCGACAGTTCAACCGCCATTACAATCAAGTTTGCATTTGTATTCAAAACAGTCTCCGTTTAGAAGAGATTTGTATGCTTATGTATAATTTTTTCTGGCTCTTTGACTTAACATACATGTTAGCATTATGCATTGTTATCTCTAATAGACTTCTGACCCATTGCAAAGGGATGCAACTTGCATTTATTCTTCGAGGTGATACAACTGATAAAATTGGACCACCAACTTATGTTATCTGTAAGACATGTTCGGAGTTCTCTACCAAGTAGAGGATGGGGAGTTTTGTGAGGGTTCAATAATCTTTTGAAGGGAAATTCAAATACGTCAGACTTAGCCATAGTCCCAAGAAGATTATATCTCTCACTTGTTGGACATTGATGTCACATGGAACATGCTCCATATGCAAGATTTCGATGGGTTTTTGGGACATCCCAACATTGTGCAATATCTCAATAGATCACACATAAGATGCTCGATGTACATGATCTTAATGGATTGTTGGGACATTCTGACAGGGTGCTATCTCCCACTTGTTTGTCAGAGATGTCACATCGAACACTGCATATCAAAGATGGGTTGACGGGACTTCGGTAATTTCCTTAAATTTTGAGGGGAAAGGCAAAACCTAACAATTGTAGGGTTAAATGTTAACCTTTTTAACTTCAAGAATTATGTTTTGAAACATTGGCAACTATTTTGTTCTGTGTAGGGTGTACATTCTGATGCCTTCAGCCTGTTAAGGATAAACACTGGACACACAAACTATGCGCTATATGTGATGGGTTGTCGATTTCCTTACATTTTGTTTGAAACAGCGAAACAAACAAAGTAGATAGTTACATTTTTACCACTGTTGTAGTTTTTAAGAAAACAAAATTTTTGAAAAAAAAAAATTCGACCAGAGTATGATATAACTCTCTGTCTTTGATTTTTGAAATTGAAGTCCAGAGCCACATTTCTCTTAGTTCTGAGAAACAGAAGTAAGTAACGGAGGTCTTGGAAGTAATGACTTTTATCCAGAGAGCTCTAGTACTAATTACTATAAATTCCACCTCTTGACATCCCAACAAATTGCTACTGGCATATCTCGTTTGTGGGACAATGATGTTCTACAAAACATTATTAATATGCAAGCTCTTGATGTCTTGTTGGGACATAAGTTCCAACAAAGTGCTGTACATCTCACTTGCTGGTCAATAATGCCACACAAAACATGCTGAATATGCAAGGTCTTGGTGAGTTGTTGGGATGTACAGTGAATAACTTAAATTGTAGGGAACAGCAAATAAAAATTAAAACCTACAGTGTGATCCGTCTGCAAAATCACTAACCGTGGGATAGCAGATCAGCATTAATTTTGAGCCCAGTCAACTCCTCGAAGTAAACCATAACTTGTTTTTAATAGCATATGTTACTTCTATAAATAACCTTTAACCAATAAAAGAAACAAAAGTACAGACATTATCATAATAATACATGTGCATGGAAACTTGTATAGAATTAATTAATCAGATCGGGATTATGAATAGCCAGTTGAATTGCAATTCTTGGTAAACAAGTAGACTTTTTGAAAATGAGAAAACAGTTGGACACATGTTGTTGCTGGAATGTTGCACTCTGAAAAGTGTACAGGTTGTTTAGGCAAGATGTGGTCTTAAAAAAAAAAGACTCTTGCAACGGGAGATACAAATCACTGTTTGGACTTAAGTATTCTTGGTACATCAGCCATTAAAAGCTCACTTGATATTTAAGTATTCTTGGTACACGAGAGATACAAATCACTGTTTGGACTTAAGTATTCTTCGTACATGAGAGATTAAAAATTATATTGTTGGGACAGTACGAATATCAACAAGATCTAGTATAAATTTGTTAACCAACAAACTCTGTTCATATTAATGAGGTAATCAGTGCTTAAGTTGATGTTTTTTGTGAGTACACTAGAGGTCAGTGGCGACGTGAGGGGGAAAGGGGCAATTGAAGCCGGGAGCCGAGCTAGAGGGACCGTCGGGACCTGAATGGACGGCCATATCGACGTCGGGTTTGCACTGAAAAATAATTTTGATGTCTTGTTGGTCCTAAATGAAAATGGTGCCGATCTGACATCCAATATAATTGATATGGTGAGCATCTTGAAAATTTTATCACTCCTCCCCCAGAACGAATGATTGTATCAGCATGGAATCTTCACTAAAAGACTTAAGATGTCTAGTATAATGTAATATACATGGTAGTCTTGCTTTTTCATTGCAAAAAAGGTACTTTTTAATGTACAGACACAGTAAATGCAAGATTTCTCGTTGTACATATTTTATGTGTTGTTATGGATAACAACATAAACATTAAATTATTGTACTTCAGTAGAAGATTTTCCAAGCCTCGAAATTAGGACTGGGATTAGTTGTCATACTAATTGATTAGAGGTTGATGATTGATTCATAGATAAATGTTATTCACAAAACATTTTAAATAACGAATGAGGATAGTAGACCACACACACACCGATCATTTGTTGTGTACACTATGACATGAAACACCCCTTGTTTCATGTTGAATTCATAAAAATAAGTACAGGCTAAAAAACAAAGTTCCAATGCAACCAGGATATCGGGAAAAAGTCAGCAGAAAGAATAAGTCTGTTTCTAAACAGAACAAAACTTAATTTTGCAGAGGATATTAATCATAAGTCGGGGGAAAACCCAGAAAATTTAAGCCACCATTTGTTGACAGAAACAAATCCGCAATTGAGTTTTAATTGAAATTATCATCACTTACATTTATTGAGTTGTTACCGGAATTTTCGGAGGTTTTGGAGCTCTTAAGTCAGTATGAATCATTTGGGTGCTTGTTCTGAACATATTTGTGTAGTCAATCCAAGTGCTCAGGCGATTAGATTAGCCAAATAGACTGGTTATTCCATAGTTAACTCCATATCCGTATCTTGTCATATGCAGACGATAAGAAGACCAGTCTAGCATCACACTGTACCAGCACATTGTCTGCGACAGGTAATCTCAGTAAATGTTAGAGGAAAAACATCTTATCTTCCCCAGTTCCCCTTTTGATATATGAATTTGACGAGAATCTATTGTGATAAATCTATGCTTATTATTTGGTAGTTCGCACTGCGAACACAGTGTTAAGCATTATTGTCAATAGTAAGCTTCGACACCCTCAACTCGTCTTTGTAGTGAATTTTACTATCAGACCTTGCTAATATGTAGAAAGCTACCGACTGTTGGATCAATTTTAAATGTAGAATCTCATGCTCTTGGTGTCGTTTAATAATGACTGCATTTTATATGCAGACATAAGCAGATCTGAGGAATACCGCTTATCCTCTTGTCCTGACAGCGTACAAATTGGCTATGCTAAAGAAAATGTTACTACTTACTTGTCCCTGGGCCGAGCAGATGCAGATTCTCACCTTGAGAATATCTGTGTGCATTTTCTACTCCTAACAAGCTCTGAGGCTCATCATTGCTTAACATCTAGCGTATGTCAATTGTTTATTACTTTTGCCTATTTTGCCTACTTGCCAGTTCAGAACATCTTGGAGAGGAAGCTGACTTTGCTTTTTACACTAACACCCAACACAAACCTACTTTATTACACATCCTTCTTAATGAAATTTCAGTGAGGTTGAAGTTTTGTTTGTGACTATATCTAAACAATGAAAGGTACTGACATTTTCACATTAATGGTAATTAAATTTAAAGCCAATTAATGTATTTTTAAACAATTAAACAAATGTTCTGCACAGAATCAATCAATTTGATATCTGCGGAAAACAATCCTGCCATGTGGTACATGTCGAAATACTTTGTGACTCAAGATCTTCAAAACTCATGTATGGACTATGCAGTTGTCTGTTCAAATTCTTTTCCCCAATTGTTTTTCAAGGGCGGTTAACAAATACGAAATACCAAGTTTTCAAAATATTGCGTTCTAATTTGTACCGATTTTATTTGGAAGTTACCTGATAAAATTTAACATATTGTAAAAGTTTCCTCCTTGTTTATTCCAGTTTCTTTACATTAGCATTATGAAAAATGTTGAGATTGTGAATGATGTTGAGTCTATAAATACCCTCATCTATACACCCACAGATGAAAAAGTAAAACAGACGGAAGTAATTTTATAAACAAGAGATTTCAGAGAAAAGCAGTTTATTGTTCAGTAAATTGTATGACACATTTAATTGTTATCTTTAATGTCCAGATCTGGAACTGAGGTTTTGTATTTTTGCATTTTCTGTTCCTATAGTTTGTGCATGGGTACATTACAACTGTACATTATATTTGTTTTCAGCTGACTCTCTAAAAGCATATCTCTTGTTTAATAAACAATTTCCTCATACCAAATAAATATCTGCATTGAACAGCACTTGAGACGGAGATTAATGTCACCAATATTCTTTTATTTTAAGGACAAAGGAAAAGACATAAATGGACTGCAGCAAAAACAAAAACCGCAGAAGAATACATTTCACCTGAAGTCAAGGAAAAGTAAAAACCACCCAACACAAATGTCTAAACAAAGCAAGACAAAGATGTAGTGTCCTGTACAAATTAGACTGTGTTGGTGTTTCTTAAAACATTGGTGTTTTACTGACAACAATTTCTTCCTTGGGTAACTTTAAAAATAAATGTGTGTCCATTGTTGATGAATATGTATCATGAGTGTATTATAAGCGTTTCGTCAGACCATTGCTTCAGATTTCACACTGAATAGAATGTCAGTGCTCTTATTACTCCAGTCACCACACTTAATGTGTGGGTAGCCTTGTTGTAGAGTTAGAGTTAGCAGGTCTACCCTCCAAAAATAAAATCAGTCGAATAACTCAAACCGGCTTTGCATAAGTCCATATATTGTAGTATGTCACTCTTGCAACACAAGCACATTTTTACCTTTATGCAGAATTTGTTTTAAAACCATGCCCGATACATTTGTCATTTGGAATAGTATAAAAGTACCCATACCTATCCTTCATTCCTTTAAACTTGTTAATATTGTTGTATAATGTTTCTTCTGTTGGGGTTTTTGAAGGAGCTCATTCACTTTGGTTTTTTCCTGATAAACTCATTTAGGGAGCTGCTGTAGCTCAGTTGGTGGAACATCTGACTCGTAATCCAAGGGTCGTGGGTTTCTATACCAACCCAATCCAGGCTGGGTCAGCTGACTTGGAGTGTGCTTGGGAAAGGCACTTAGCTCCCATTTCCTTGGCATGATACTGCGTAGCCAATAATGTCTTAACAGTGCCGTTAAACCCCACAAAAACAGAAGAAACATAAAGTAATTTATATATGCAGGGTCCATTTTTCATTTAGTACTTATGTAATAATCATTTTACAACTTAATTTGTATCAATCTCAACTAGGAAAAAAAGTGGCATCTTTTCTTTGGTTCATCCAACAAATATATTAGACCCCTAACACCTTCATGCTTTCTAGTAATTGTAAACCAACACAAATAAGTATAAAAATATTCAGATGGACCAAGCATTGCCTTATGTTTAATTTGTTATGATAATGTTTTTCCAGTTAGATCACCAGTGAAATAATTGAATAGAATGGTGAACCTTATATTAATAATGCATTCCAGATGAAACAAGTATTGGGCATGGTTTAGTTTTCTTGTGTGTCGCATATGAGCGCCAAAGGCAGATTGTGTCATTATATATTGCTGTCCATCATTCCGTTTTTTCTGTCCCATTTTCTTGTATGTACCATAACTAGTTTCTACACCATCTACCTTTACCAAACTTTGTGGGTGGCTTTGAATTATTTGTGGATGGCTGGCACTTGAGGCAAGGAAGAAACCAGTTTGGAGTGGAAAAGGACAAAGGTTGAGGTCAAATTAATTTGGAAAAAAATGGTTTCTGCTCAATAACTTCAGTTCTAAACCACAAATAATGGTTGCTTGGACTTTAGGCAAGGAAAGAATCTATTGGTTTGGGATCAAGAGGTCAGTTCTCAAGATCACATTGATTGAAAGTGGAGAAAACGTTAAGCTCTTGACCAAATACTTTAACCAAACTTTCCTTATGTCTTGCAGTTTTGTCAAAGAAGAAATCATGGGATTTAGGGAGGTCAAAAGTCAAGGTCTCAGTGTCTAGAAGACAAAAAAATAAAAAAATAATTGACATCACTATAGTTCTAGGTCACATATTGTAATCAAACATTGTGGGTTAATTTCAAAGGTCATGGTCACAAACCTTAGAGGCAGGTGTAATACTATTCTTCTGTGAAATGTAAAAATGTGCACATTTTCTATGACAGGAACAATAGGTTCCATTCTATTAAGGTTAGTTTGGCAGCAGTCATCCTGAACAAACTTTGTCATAGGCATTTTGCTGTCAGATTGCAAGTATATTGTTTCTGCTGATAAACCAGTCTTAAATGTTTTGGACAGGATTTTATATCCCATAATGTTGTCATCACTATCCTGTTTATAACAGCTTTACTATGCAAAACGTCTTATTAAAATCAACAAGAACGGTAAATATTTGTTTACCATATCCAGGACATACAGCAGTTTGGGATTTAAAAAGAGCATTGGAGCTTTGCCTGAATGATTCTGTCGGAAACTAAATTCATTTGGATATAATTGAGCATAATCATTTAGATTTGTTATTAAAATAATGCTAAACTTGTTTTTTTTAAATAATTTATGTATTGTAAATATGGAAATTAGCCCAAAGTTACTGACATCTTCTTTAGGGCCAGACTTGTAAATCAAAGTAAACTTGACACTTTTTTCATACTTTTTACAAACTTAAGGTTTAAATAAGACTGCCTAAAACTGTTACCCTCTCTAAAATGACAGGAGCACTAATCTTAAAAGTCATTTACCTTTTTCATCAAGTAATTTGGCTTTGTTAATTCTGTACAAAGCTCTAGGATGTATTGGGAATATATAATTTGGCATTCCTACGAATTATTTTATCGCAAAGATTGATGAGCTTCTCAGTGAACTGTGCCAGTGGTTCTTTTATGCGAATTTGCAATACTGATCAAAAAATCGTTATTTTCATTATACTCATTGTTTACATAGTTACCATGAACAACTAGACAATGAGATTTGCTTATTAGATTAGTTGCTTTGCCTGCATTAAGTTCCGAAAGGTTTAACTTTTTGAAATTAATTCTTTTCTAAGCATATTCTGCTGACATTTTGTTAATTATACATTGTTTTTGTTTCCAGTACTGTAAAAAAGAATAACTGTATATATATATATATATATATATATATATATATATATATATATATATATATATATATATATATATATATATATATAGATAGATAGATATTGATGTGCGATAGGGAAATTCCACCATTGGGCTCATAATTCATCAGAAAGAACTTGGCAAAGCCTCATTCATGGCCGCGAATTATGACACCATGTTGCGATTTCCTTATCCCACATCAATGCATGTAATAGATTTTATTATAAGTCCCAAATGCATTCAGGTCACAACATTCTCACTGTTCCTTTAACTCGCTGCACCTATTCTATGATAATTGGCGGCAATTCAAGGTGAAAAAGAACCATTTCAGGCACACTCATCCAAGTATGTAATTTTAACCAACATTCAAATAATTATGGCTTCACATGATATTTTATTATTTGGCATGTTTTGTTGCAAAAGTGTAAAAGGAAACAAAAATTTATGTTAGCATCTGCAAAGATGTAAATTAGTGACGAGAGCTGTGGATATTGATGCAATAGGGAGCAATAATGTGCATCCAGTATGATTATTTTTGTTTTGCCATTATGGATCATTTGGAGGGGAAAAGGTAATTTCAAGATAATATATTTTGCTTAATATATCTTAATATTACTGTACACTTATAAACTATTGTCCCAAATAATGTTTGATTCCGACCAATTTCCAAATTATGAAACTCAAAGAGAGAAGTAGTTCTCAAGAAATGTAATTTAAATTATCCAGACAGTGCTTTGGATTATGAGATGTCTCCAAAAATTATGAGATGTCCCAAGAACTGTTTTACTCCCCGTTAATAATGGGTTGAATATTCTGGATATTTGAAGAAAAGATTATATCATTAAAAATCTAGTGCATAAGTTTTCATACAGATATGCGCAATCCGGTATATAGAAATCTGGTGTACACAAAATCCATGATCTTAGCCTATGCCCCAGCAACTACTGTTTGGTGTGTGTATGTGTATGTGTGTCTGTGTGTGTGAGAGAGAGAGTACGATTAGGGGATGAGTGAATTGCTTTATTTAATATTCAGCAGGTTAACAGAAAAAGGCGACATTTGTAAAAAAGGGTATTTATTATGGATTTTACTGCATGAGAGAGAGAGAGAGATGGGCAACAAACTAACAAACTAACATAAACTAACATTGTATCGCTATCAATATAACATATTATTGTCACTCCTGAGCTGTGTACTGTGAATAATCGTATAATAATTTCAAAGAGTTTATTCTCATTTATACAGATATAGCTCTACATAAGTATGTCCGACCATAAGTATATAGGTTTATATAGTTCACCACAGTAACTTAGCTTAAGACAGTATAGTCAATGCCACCTGGTGCAATATTCATCACTTTTCATGTCGATATCGTCGGCTACATGAAACAAAATTCTGTCTTTGCCAGAGCATTCATTTGTTTTGGCATATATTCGTCCATTGAATGACCAAGCTACACCCACTGTTTCATTCTCCAATAGCTTTGTCAACAACTTACTGTTGCCCTTTGTTCAGTCTTCTGTGATCTTTGATTTTTTACTCTGTATATGAATTTTACGATGATGGGATTGAGGTCTTTTTTGTTTTATTTCTTATGAGAATTCAATGTGCGACCTGAGTCAAGAGAGAGAGAGAGAGAGAGTGAGAATGAGAGAGAGACAGACATATAGACAGAGACAGAGATAGATATTCTTTTATTCCTTCATTTTCTGAAGATTGTAAGATAGTGTGAGCAAATACAATGTAATACATAAATGGAAGAAAATAGGTAAATCAAAACTTATGCATCTCTATGAATGAATTATAAATCATACCTAGCAAATAATAAATAAATAAATAATAATAATAAATAAATGCATAAAAACATTAGCAGTTATAAATGCTTTTAAATATTACACTGCAAGTATATGTATTTTGCAAGTATTTATTACAGTTACTTGCTTTGAGTTTCTATCAACTGAGATAATATTTGCTGTTGAAATATAAAATATCTATCCGACATTTTTATATCTATATTTAATACGTAGCTCACTAATTTACACAATTATCGTACTTCAGACACTATAAAGTTTTAAAGTCCTACGCAACACAACTAGTTAATCTTTTCCTCGCTCTGCAGTTCAATCAATGATTTCTGATATTATATTCTGTAAAAGTTTTCAAAATCAATCGAATATATTATATCCTTTATCTTAATGAAATACTTGGCAGATAGTCTTATAACATTTATATATGACTCAAGTTCCAATTGTTCTGGAATATCGCTTAAAATCCACCAAGTAGCATAATCAATATATTAATCATCTAATTGATAACATAAATGACAGTGAATCTCTGGAGGCATACATGAAAGTGGTATTTCCATCACTTGGTTTCTGTTGCCAGGGTTGAGGGACAATTCATTGAAATCTGTCAAATATGCTCATCACTTGTTTTCCAACAGAGGGGACACAGTCCTAGTCTAGCTGTCATTCCTCCAATACTAATTAATATCACAAACTCCATTGTTCTGCTTGAGTCAGTTGTCTGTCCCGAATACCTACGTTCTTGTCCCAATTAAATTTGTTCATGTTAGTTTGTATGGAAAACTTCCAAGGAAAACAATTCGTTGAGACAATTTTCTAGCTCATACTTTTGAGTTCAGTATAGATATCATATAAAAAAGAATTATAACTATGTTTGAAGTAAAAAAAAATCAAATTGCCACAATCCAGAGTAAAATCTTTTAAGCTTTTAAATTTACCGATGTTCTACACATGCGTCCTAAAAATCAACGTTTTTGCTTATCTATGAGAGCTTACATTAACATCATTCCCAAGCATGTTGTAGTAGATCCTATCAGAGATCTTTGAGAAGAACCTTGAACTTCTCGGGCGAAATATCGTTGTACTTTCTCAAACGTTTCCATGCCCTGATATGCCATATTGAACAAGAGGTCTGAGCCATACAAAGCTGTGGGCGATATAATTCTTTCCCAGACTTACACAGAAATTATAGGGTTCATTCCATTTGCATTTGATCCAGTGGAGTATAGCGAGTTCATTACATGTCTAGCTTTGTCACAGAAATATTGCACACGATCATTAATTTTCATTGACTGGGATAAAGTTTCTCCTGCATCTTGCACCTCTTTCGTTATTGGAACAACATGTAATCCCAAAGTAATTCCATTTGATGAATACGCATCCTTTTTTCAACAGAATATCATCCAATTACTTTTGCTAGGATTTTATATCAATTTCTAATTCTGTACATATTGATAGGCTGTATCCACACGTATATGTAATCCATTCAACACTGAACTTAGAAGAGAGTAGTATCTTCCGCTAAAACATGCCATGTATATTCATCTGACCCATTGGTAAACCACAGTTAGTCATCACTAATTCATTAAGTAAATCATTTATAAAAATAACAGAATATAACTTTATTGATTTGACGTATGCAAAAGAGTACATAGTCAATACAATACATAATGCATATACAATGCATTGATGTACAAATGAATGAATAATGGCGCTAGAAAATATGTGTGCACATAAATCCTCCTGGAGGGGAGGAGGAGATAACTAGATATCGAGAGCAGATGATCTAATTTGGAATGCATTATACACATATTTTTATCTAGGTTGTTTTTACAGTTGTTGAATCAATCTTCATTTTCAAATAATTGTAATAGTTTATATACACTTAGTTTCTGCCAATAAATAGGACCACTATACGATTTCCTCAGCGAGAGGTATAGTGGACAGATTAAGACAATATTATATTCATTTTGGACATCATTATTTACACACCGTTTACCAACTGTCTTTTCTAATGGAAACGAGTTCGATATATGTCCTCTACATAAAACATAAGCACTTGACTCTGTGTATAAATGGGGGATTATTTTCCGGATTTTTGCGTTTATTCCCAAATATGTTAATGTTTGCAATAGTCCACAATGCCACAGTCTATCTTTTCAATCTTAGAGAAACATTAGAGGTATGATTCTGTAATAAGTATGAAATCCTGCAATAAAACATATGAAGGCTCATTTCTTGATGAACTTGCTGCAAGAGCTGTAGAAGGCTTTTTCTTCATCTCTTTTTATGCAGATAATGCATTTCTTGATCATTAGTAGGAGATGAATCATATTTATTCTCTTTGTGTGTTGATGATTCATGGCCTCCCTTTTATTGCAAGTCTGATGTTCTTCCACTTTCTCCGTTAGCTTGCTTGTAGAAAGGCTTGTATCTTGTATACATTGTTTCTACCTTTCCCTCAATATAGTTGATCCTTTTCAGGATCACATCCAGATACTGGTGTATATTTGCAGTGATTCCTTTTATCTAGGTTTTCCAGGTTGCCATAGACGACATTTGAATATACATTCCCATGTTATCACTCATTAGTTTTACACTTTAAGTTTGAGTTGCTCTATTTGAGAGTTGGCTTCTTGAAGTTTCTTTTTATATTTGTCTCACTTAGATATTACCTCAGTCTCTGTATCTCATTTTCTCTTTGTGTGATGCGATATCACATAGCAGGCTTTCCAGTAGAATAATTATTTCTTCAAAACTTCTCTTTCACCATTGCTTTTTGAGCTAATTATTATGTTCAGTCTGTCAGTGTTTTCATGTGTTTTGGAAATCATCATCATTGACTGAAGCTCTCGGACTATGGGGTATAAAATATCACTGCGAAAAGAAGTAAAACGCTGGGATGACCTAGATTCATTATTGCATTTCATGGCCATTTTGGATATACAGACTCGCATGTCACTGTAATTGTTCTCCCCATCAATAAAATGGTATATAGTATATATATATCTTCCGATAGCTTATCTGCCACAGGTGCACTATAAGATCGAGCTAAATGTTCCGATAATCAACCTTCAGGACAATCAGGTCTTTTCTTTTTTTTTTGCCAGATCAAACAGAGCTTGCCAATTATTTTTGTAGTCATTTCTCATCAAGTATTGATGTAATTTCTCCTTTGAAGGCACTTTTAATCGGTGTTCCAAACTTGGTTCTGATTTGCGCTGACATGCCTTGATTGCTTTCTTCTGCATCATAATCTTGTTCTGCCTGTGACATTTGCGAAACAAATAGCGCATCATCATCAGCATCCTCCTCCTCAATAACAGCATCAATAATATTTTCCATTTTCTTTTTCTTTTCCTTTGTATTCTCCAGATGATGCACATTTTGTGTGTTTAAATCAGATCTGCAGTTGATATTGTCCTTATCTTCATTACCTCACATATGTTTAGCAGTATCAAAGTTATGTTGAGACCTTCTATCAATGTCGACGTCATCTAGAAAATAAGGTTGAGAAAACATTTTGTCGTTCTCTCAAGAATAGCTCCAAATGCATCAAAATATCCATTTTACTTTTGTGAACAATATAATCACAGTTTAGTCATACTGATACCATGCTGCATAACCTTTTTCTTACACTATAATTTCCAAATAAACGAACTATATAGTACAACGCATACTCCTTGGGTAAACAATAGGGGAATACGTATGACAATTACCAAGATAGTGTTTATTAAGTCAGCTAAATAGCTCAAATATGCAGACACTGGTAACGGTAGATCAGAAGCAAACTAATTATAGAAACGAATTATCTGTGTCAACAATCTAAGTTTGGACTGAATATAAAGAAAATATTTTTCCAACATAAAATCCTGACTTGAAAAGAAACTTTTCATAGATAATAATTACACAACTAGAAGGGTGATCGCTTCATACATAGATGCATACCATTTTTAGTAAATGCCATCACATCTGACCATCCAAATTTGATAAAATACCGGGACCTGAAACATATATAACTTGCAATATTAATACTTCTTACTTTCCAAGGAATTTTGGCCTATGTCCTCTTTACCATAGAGAAAATATACTTTCTAAATTAGTAACGGTGCTTATTTTAAACTTAAAATAGATTTAAGCTTTCTTATTCCCTTTCTGGTCCAGTTCAGATATTATCACAGAGACTTTGGGTATGTTTGACTCAGATTTCAGTATCATATCCTCTTTGGTATGTATGTATGTTTAGTTTTGCTTGATTTTCATGTAATGCATAATCCTATGCAGAAAAGCTCACGAGTTATTAGTAGTCCTTTTGTTATTCTTTGGACTTTACTTGTGCCTCTACATCAGATTAAATACGATGTATTATTTGGAAAATGTTGATAAGATATATAATATCAGAAAAGTATCAAGTGGACTCTGTTTGTTCTACTGCATCATTCCGGTCCAGATAATATATCTTGATAGAGGTAATATCGTATATATTTGACCCATATCTCATGACATGTATTTCGCTCATGGTATTTCTTCTAAACCTGATATTACATACGTGAAAATAGTAAACAAAACGTAAAATTCAATGCAAAGATTGTGTTAGGTTCATCTATGAAATTGCTGCTAAATGTGAATGATAATTGTTGGGGACTGCATAAAACGTGGTCTTCTTTAAATTTTCTGATTTGCACATTTGCGCAAATATAAATTATAGTAAATAGAGAGGCTATATTTTTGGAAAGTTTTAAAAAAATAAATAAATAAAAACGTGTAGCATCTGTGAATATTTAGAACTGAAACTATCATCTCATCGGATTCAATTAACAGAAGTCCAGATGCTATATAAAGTAACATATCACGATGGTATTTGTATTACTCGCTTACTTAATATGATATAAAGGAAGTTTTTTCACCAGGAAATTCTACTCGTACCTCGGGTTTTTTGGTCAAATTTTATCGCAACAGTACATACTAGAAATCAAACCGGTGAAAAATAATTTCATTGTATAAACCGTGTTTATCTCAGAGAGAATTTATCCAATTTGACTCCTATTTTTTATTTAAGATACTTTTTTGTCTTTCAGTTGGTCACGTCCTCATTAACATAGTTTTTCTTTACTTTATATTTATTGTAAGAGGCTCCAAATTCTCTAGTGTATTATATATTCTTCAGTATATATTATCTATCAGTAAATCTTCCTTGACATTTACCAATTCTGTTTTGTAATCGTCTCTCTGCCTTAACTATGAACACATTTGTTTGATTAGGATAGAGAATCAAGAACATTGTTGCTTTCCTTATTATGCTTAATTGTGCAATTTAGTCAGTTAGTTTCAGTTGTGAGAGATGGGCATATTTCAGCTGGAAGGACAGACATGAGTGTACACATTTCATGAGATTCTTTAAAGCGATTTCTTAGCTTCCACAATATTTGGTAAAACGAATCTCATAATGAAATTTACTAGAAAGGAGAGAGCATGAAACATTGGAACCACCGCTGAAAGTTCATGACACAGAATAAAGTATCTTTTATTAAAGATATTTTATTGATCTCATCCAAGTTATTGTGACTATCCACGAGTATTCTTTAAATGGGACGATGTATTACATTGATTCAAATTTCTTATAATATTTTAGTTAAGACAGTGACACCAGTTTACTCATTACTGTACTCAACAACACAAGTGGGCTAAATTGTTATACTTATTATATCGTACATAAGTTCTATTGGTCAATAATCGTATGAAATAAAATATGTTTTTAAGATGGAGTTGGATTGTAACATTGAGATACTGCTAACATATATCAATGCAAAACAGTTTTTTCCATTTGAAGGCATTATTGTCAGATAATATCTCTTTAAAAAAATAGTTGCTAAAGGAACAAATCGTAATTTCAGTTCTGTATTATGTAAGACCTCGCTATTTAGAGGAACATCAGTCTGTGATCACTAGATCTTTGATCACAGGTAAGTCGAACCTTATCATTTGGTCATTAAGTACAGGGATGATATGATTCTGAAAATAAGTGGAAATACAATAATGTGTAAACATGAATTATGGATTACAAATATAAACTGAGTACAAAACAGTTGACTTCATCGGGTTTATTTTTACTTCAGAGACAATGATCAATTAAAAGGTCTACATATTGAAAAGAAGTCGAAAAATGATATTATCAATAATAGATTCGTCCTAAACGTCTAATAATCTTATATACAGTGTGGGGTCAAAAGTGAGTAGCTACCTGTGGACGAAAAGTCGATGTAATTTGGCAAAATATGATTTCAAATGGCCACTGCATAATAATTATTCTTAAAGTTTAATTTTATATGTGTGTGTTAAGGAGCATTTAGACCCTCCTGATGATGTAAACAAGACACGTTACCTCACAGTAAGGAGGTGAGAGCCAGCCAGAAGCAGACGATAGTTCGGTTAGCTGAGAAAGATTTTAATGGTAGATGAATATAAAAAGTAACTTGAAAATCATGTTTTACAATTCAGAAACTTTTAGAAATGTTTCACAACTGGGGTCCACAGAAAACGAGAAAAGAAATGGGAGAGACCAAAAACCATGATAAAAATGGGTGATTATGCACTTTCCCGTCTTGTTCATCAGAATTTATTACAATTATTGACAATCAGTGCAGAACCTGATCGTAGCTTTTAATACGTCCCTCAGGGTTCTTGTTTCTAGAAGCACTGTATAAGTACGATTAAGGAGTTTAAGGTTCAGTATATGTACTCTAAGGAAGCGAACTACGATATATATATAATAAGGCATAGGTAACAACGAATATTCTAGGTGGATCGGGTGCAATAGATATAATCATTCGTCCATTTGTTTTCGATAAAACTAGAAATATATTAATTGGACAGTTGCTTCATAAGACTGAGTTCGGAATTGCGGGCCAAGTGATTGACAAATCAGCGGCCATGCCCTTTTTCCACAGCTGTTCAAGAGAACATTTCACTACCTACTTTGAAAGCAGTTCGGGGTATTTTGACCCTTTCCTGTCCATTCATCTGTTTATCCTGTGTTCGTTCTCTCTCTCTCTCTCTCTCTTTTAACAAATGGATGTCCAGAGACACATTTTTAAAAGAATTGGAGTACAGTAAATAGGACAAATATACCTAGTTTTGAGAATATGAAGTCCACAATAAGAAGCGATAGGTTTCAGTGTCTTATAGAATCGTATATGGTGGTTCAAGTATCATGCGGCATATATTTTCTAGTTAAATTTAAAGCACAGAAGACTTTAATAGCACAATAAAACATACATATTTTATTAGTACATGTGTATAACAGGGACATAGATTTTGATAAATCTGTATTACTGGGTTGGCGTTAGAATTTCCTACGACACAAAACTTATTGGATGAATGACTTTAGTTATTAAAATGTACAAGCTTGGAAGCCATATATGTGCATCTGATATGCCGACTGTCAGTATGTATTTATGTAGATAGGTAGTTAGGAAGTAAGGTTTGTATCTATTGTACGCATGAATTAATGAATTAAATAATTATATAAGGCTTTTTCTCAGAATTTAAACACCGAGGGTCCCATGAAGAGGATTGATGCTCTCTCTCTCTCTCTTATATATATATATATATATATATATATATATATATATATATATATATACAGCATTTGTGAAAATTCAAGTAGTTCCAATCTAAATTTCGCAGGTTGCTGAGAGTCACGATGTCTACCTGAGGTATTAAAGAGAAACCATGTATATATGCAATTTTTGGACACCTCCCCTCTCCAAAAAAAAGAAGAAAAAAAAAATGTTGATATGAAATTCGTATGTATTAGCAGTTCAAGGTCGCCTTTTTGAGCAAAGGACTGTCAAATTAAAATGTCTCAACATTTCAATCAGAAAGTGTCGACATTTGCCACGTTTTGTCATTGCATAGTTCAAAAAATGTTGATGTGTTCTTAAACATCATTGAATGAATGCATCAATCAATCAGTCACACCAGCAATGAATCGCTTTCTGAACGTTAATTTCATATTTCTATTTCAAGTCAAAATAATGGATGATCAACACAAGTTGTTTGTTCAAGCTAGGAATAATACAGCTGCAAAACAATGTGCATTCGTTGTGTCTTAGATGCATACAATTGTGAATAAAATGTTTAAAACCTGTCAAATCTAAAAATATTATTTTCATATATTTAATTCAATTTATAGCGTTAGCCTTCATGGGTTAGTAGTATTTAAACTACATCATCATCATAATCATCAATAATAACAAAACAAGAATTACAACAACAACAACAACAATGAAAGCATAGTAACGACAACAGCAATAAAGCAGTGTGAAGCTAATAAATGCCATTACAAATAGCTGACCTAAATATATACCTCCACCGCTTGTGCAATTGGAACCTCCATTTGTAGATAATGTGGGGCACGATATATCATTTTCCAAAAATATTTCACCACAGATGATTTTGAAAAATTATAAAAAGATTTTACTCTTCATTTTACGAAATCGGTACCTAGACTAAGTATAATCAATTTCCAAAGAGAAACATTGGGTCATTGGTAACATTTATATCCATACAATGCAACTCTCTGGAGAGAAATGTTCAGAAAGACATAGTAAGACATAACTGATAGAAAGACTCATCAGAAAAATAGTTCATATCCTCATACTATCAAATAAATTTGGAGGGAAAGGTTACCAAATTGCAAGAATAATAATTGATCTATATATAAGACAATCAAAATGTAGTTTCTTCCCTTGCTTGTTATTATAATTTTAAAAACAATTAGAAATGTAATCAATGGTTGATGAGTAAGATTGCAACCAATAGAGTTTTAATTTTCCGCAAATAGGTTCTTAGGTTTAGTTCGATCACTGCAGAGTAAAATTTCAAAAATATAATGATTTTAACATATCCTTTAAGGCTTAGTGATGCCATAACAATACTTCTTTGAAGGATTGGGCAGTTTTCTTCTTACTTGAGGTTAACAAACTGTATGGCAATACTACCCTGCAACATATGGATAGTGTATCTTACATGATGTTTATCAATCAGCATGATCCCTAATCATTTCGTCATTATCGTTGATATTTTCGTATAAGAAAATATTTTACTATGCTCGCTGATATGTGTTTATTTAATATTATAGCCCATATGTATTATAATCATATAAATTAATAAGAAGATGCATATTCTCATATGCCATCTAAGGTTGTCGAGTCCACTTCAAATGACATTAAGACTAAATTTGTAACATCAGTGTTTGAGTGGACAAATGAAGAGACTGTGCATCAACGATTATATAGCAAACAGATCTTCAAAAGTCTTTTGATTTAAAGTAGTAAGGAAATACCAAAATATATTATATATTAAATGTTTCCCTTATGAGTATATAATTTTTCAATCTTCATTGAAATTCAGTTGCAACTGGATCAAAAGATCAACTAGCTCAATATATTTAACTTTTGTCGCCTTCTGGAAATTTTATGCCGAGAACGGTGCTTGGTAAAACCGTTACTGTTTTCCAGTCTGGTACAGCTTTGAGAAAAATATTCAAAAGCATTATTATGATTATTATTATTATTATTATTATTATTGTAAAGGTGCAAATGTCAACAACTCCGCTGTGATAGCAATAGTACTTGGAATGTTGTTTGGAGTCTGTGTTGTCCTGGTTGTAATCCTGTCCATATGTTTACACAGATACCGCAAGTTGGCAGAAGGTTAGTTTGCGGAACACTCAACCTAAATGTACAAAACATTTTCACAATTCAGACAAGGAACTAATACAATTATAAAACATAAGCAAGTGCTAATAATGTAACTCTTCAACCACAAAATTCGCTGGAAACCCTTGAAGCAGCAACTGTCATTGATGATTGCATTTGCGCTAACACCACACGTATTTGTTTTCTCTCACCTTTTTCCACTTATCCACTTTCTGGCTCCACGTATACACTATGCATAAATACAAGTATGACTCTTGCCATTGCTGTTACTTCATGGACACATTTTATTTTACAGAATTGCAAAGTCAAGCACAAAGGTAAGTTCAAACAATTTTGGGGGGATGGAGTAATTTTATTCTTCTAAAAATCTAAATTACGATGAAATCATTATTTGCTTCATCCCATTATATATATCAATAAAATTATGTAAATTATTGCACAATCATTCAAAGCAAACATTTTGGTACTCCTGAAATTTTGTCCAGCTATTGATCCTGAGTGTTACTGTGTTACTTGTTTGATTTACTGACACTTTTTGCTTCTATTGCCAATAAAATGCATCTGCACATATAAATGCTTAACAAGGCGAATATTTGACCAAAATATCACCCGGAGATTGAAAATATATATTTGCATTGTAAACATACACTACATATGGTAGCCTTTCATCTACAAAAATATAGTTCTAATTTCATGATGACTTTCGTCCCGAAAACTGATCCGATGTTATTCATGTATTTGTTTAGCCGTTCGCATACGTATGATGAATTAAAGGAGAGGGTGGTATCTTTAGGACCGTACTCTGTCTCGAACGTAGAACCTAAAGGTAATTCTTTTTTGTAGGTCATCTCTCTCTCTCTCTACAAGCTAAAAGCTCTGGCAAGCTATGTATCAGCAAACAAAACGATGTGCTTTGCACCCAAACACTACACATTGTTTCTTTCAAGTGTTTCTCTTGCAGAATGGTAATGATGTTAATGGTCATCGAAATGATAATAAATGATTTCAATCGCTTATTAAATATAGACCTAATTCACGGTTTCATGTTGCGCTATTATTTTCTCCGCAGTTTCATCCCCTATTAACATCAGCATGTTAAGGGCCACTGGTGTCCTGTTTTTCCCCATTGAACTAGATCTCCCTCTGTCTTTATATTTTTCTGTGGAGGGCGTGGCCATGAGCATCGTACCTCTCCTATCTATTTTCTCCTGTCTTCAGAATAAAAACCTTTGCACGCCGAAAGCTTATTTTGTTGTTACCACATCTTAATGTCCGAAATTCGAATCCCACCGATAGCCAAAATTGATTGAGTAGACCCGTTTCTACCTAAATATGACTAGCTTAACAGATGGTGTTTAATTCACATGGCAATCAAATGAGGTGTGAACACTTAGTTTTAGTTTCTCAGTCATTGTGTGCTAATTGACATTTCAGCAACTCTCCATTAATTACTGCTTGTCGGTGATCATGGACACCTCTAGCACATCATCCTGAAAGACACGTGCCAATTCCCTTGACATTTCTGAAGTTGTACCTGTCTGTCAGTATTTCTTGAAACGCCAGCTGAAGCCAAGCAATAAATTAGTTAGCGGAAAGCAGTGTTAACTCGACATCCGACCGCGTGAGAATGAGACTAGATGCCACATAACGGCTTAGCTAGTGTTGCATAAGTCTTTATGTAGTGCCATGAATCGACGTCAGTTCATGTTTCAGGTTTTAGGAATATAAACCTTCATATACAGCTGGTGTATTTTATATTGCCACATGTCAAGTAACACCATATAATCTTCATCAAATAATAGTTCGTGTTCGATGGTTATAATATTTAAATGACTGATTGATCAATAAGGGAAAAATGTTTTTTTCTCAGATATATATATATATATATATATATATATATATATATATATATATATATATATATATATATCTATATATATATATATATATTTTAATTAGATGCACGTCAAGTTGTAGAAAATTTGAAATACTAGCGAATTGTTTAGTTTCCTTAGACCAATGTTATTTATAAAACTGTTTTTTCATTTCAGAAAATTATCAACAAAGGTAATTTTATAAATCCCCTGCACTCGTGCGCATCAATTCATAACTATATAAATGATGGTAATTGCAGACCCTAATTTGCTATAGTATGCTACTAACTGAAATTTTACATCTATAATACTTCTTGCTAAGATTTGAAGTAAAACTATAGCAGAGACTTGTTAATTGTAAGGAAATACATTTTCTAGTAATCAGAAATCTATAGAAGCCTATATCATGTTTAAATTATACATGCACATAACTATATAGTTTTACTTTTATTTTCATTTTAATATAATACATCATTCCTTGGCATGACTTGAATTAATATTTGCTATTTGTTTGATTATTTCGTTCTGGAATCTTTCATTCTTTGTTTACTGTTTAATTGTATGAAGTACTTTAATGATACTTTATTCCATACTGCAGTGACTACTTAAATCCGTACGATCAATTAAACTGAGGAGTGGAACGTTCAGAACCGTACGAAATGTTGGACAGTAGTCATTCAGGTTAGAAAATAGTTTATTTCCGTTTAGGGCAAGTAAATTACAAGGTTTTCATACATGGCATATAATCATGCAAACATATATTTTCTGCTACTTATTCGTACAAAATACATTTTTTCATCAACGTATTCAGAGTTATAAGTTTTTGTACCAAAGTTAACTATTTGTGTTCCGCAATAATAAACATATAAAGTTACATAAGAATCAAGTCTTAATTTCCCACACTTCAATAGGTATTCATGTGTTTGAAAAAAAGTGTTTTTGTCGATATCGATCAAAAACTTCTGATTTATGTTTTAATCAACAGTTTTTCCAATATAACAGGTTCACTGTCGAAATGACAACTAATTTGGTCCTGTAAGTTTTACAACCGTTTATGTTTTGTCTTCCCTGTGAATGGAGAGACATTTATTGCTTTTCTGGCAGCGACCTATGGTGTAATATTACACTTTTCGAAAGTGACACATCTCCTACATTAGTAGCTTTATTCAGTTTCAACATAGTGCGATCATGATATTCATGCATACTATGTATGCTTTTATTTGGGTTTTGATCAGATTGATTTCACTGCTATCTGTACAACAGGTTGAGTTCGTATTTCTAAAATCATGGAAAATGCCTCACTGTAAAAAAACACAAGATAACACTATTCAGTGCAGGCTTTAGTCTGACTCTCCTAAGATGAGACAGCTGCGCTGTTAATATGTATCAGCGTATTTATCATTGCACTGATATCATGAACACACTATCAAATATTTCGGTATGACTAAAGTGTTTAATCTGATATGCTCCTTGCTCCTCTCTTCCTCGCTTAAATAGTATGATAATGCTTTTAACAGGCAATAAACCCGGTAGGCAGAATACTTATGTAGGTCATATTTAATTGTATTTCACAGTAATATTTGTTTTCTTCCCTTTTTTAGATAGAAGAGCTCGTACAGAAAAGAAACCATACGTCAATATGCGCATAATGTGCTGTGAATTTTGATTACAATGCAAATCTTTAGTAATATTTCCTCCACATTCAATCGATTATTGCACAGGTCATGAGAAGAAATACCTATCACATAAAGTTCACTTTTACCTCAAAGAGCACCGACTGGTTTTTCAACAGTGAAGATAAAAAGAATCTTGTGGTTTATTACATCGTCCAAATACCATATATATATATATATATATATATATATATATACTGATTACTGATGAGGGTGCAACATCTTTTAAGTTCAAAGGCAATGAGCGTACTATATCAATACTCGTTAATGTGCGATTTATTTGACCTTTAAAAATATCTTTATTTACCTATCATATTTATTACAATAAGGATGGATTATTTGCACTGCCAACAAGATACCTTTCCTGATCGAAGTTGTGGTCAACAAATGTAGCACGGAACTGCATGTAGCAAATTATTCTCGTCATGCATTTATGCGTTGTGGAGACAGAATTGTATATCCACAATATTTCTAATTTTATATTTGTATAGTTTCTGCATCATTTAAATCATTCGTGGATATAGTTCCAATGCGGACTTTAGTATCATTATTTATGACTGACAAAAGTGTTATTTGGCTTTGATGATCTTTCAAACATTTGACTTAAGCGGATATATCACTATATACATCTGATGACCTTTTGAGTTTCTATATTTCTAATTTGTAGAGCTGAATCTTTCGATATCTCTACCCCATACCCTTCCAATACGTATTTGTTTTCATGCAATTTCCTCTCTCGCATGTATGTTTGTAAACCTTGGAGTTTTAGATGTTATTCATTGAAAATGCCCTATGTTGTATTGAAAGTAAAGAAAACGTAGATAGATTTTCATATCTGTCTTAGATTTTCATATCTGTTTTCCTCTACACCGAATAAGGCTAATAATCTTCAGGAAAACTATTCTTTAAAAATACTGCATTACACAATTTTGTAAAGAAAGATTTTTTTATTCAGTACGTACAATAAACAGACAATAATTCTTCATATATTGCAGCCGTGCATATCTGATTACTTAACAATCAAATCAAAGTGTAGTCTCCAATTGTAGAAATCTGAAGCCGCTGTATAAAGACCTTCATTCGTGCCTCATTCAAATATTAATTATTCACATAAAAAGTCAGACACCCTCGATATTTATTTCACAGAGTAAGTACTTGCTTGCACTTTACAAGCTCATAAGAATATTATGTTATGGATACTGAAAGTGTCATAAAAATGGTTTTTCAGAATATGAAAAAACTCTAAGTTGTGTTTCAGCAGAAAAGCTTTGAAAAGTCTTTATCGAATTTATTGCATCATACACATAAACATAACATGACGCAATAATATTTGCTTATAAGTGTGCTCATTGACATATTATCAGGTAAACAGAATTGGTGAAATAATGAGGCAACGTTTATGGCACTGTGTAAAGGCATGCAAGTATCAACTTTTTAAAAGTTTCTTCATAACATTATTGAAATCAAATTGCACTAAAATATGAAAATAATAACTTTCTCCAGATAACATCATATATAAGAAAGATGTTACAGAAAAAATAGGTTCTCATGCATCATTCGCGGATACACATTACAGTTTGGAGCACACGGGAAAGTACCCCACCATCTGCCATAACCATCTTTCAGCGGATTAATTAGAGATATTTTAAAATGTATTACATATTTGGATTGCTCTTTTATCGAATTAAAAGGTACATTTATGCTTTAAAACCTGTATGCTAATACCTCGTTGTATCTAACGAATCATGTCTTATAGTCGCGGAAACATGTGCTTCCAAGGCGTTCAGCTTGGTAATAGACATAGGTCATATATATTGAACCTCAAATGAAACCGACACGTATAGCGATTGGAAAAAACGTTTTATATATTTTTTTCTTTAGTCCTGACATCTTCATCTGTATATATTGTTTGATCACTGAAGATACTTTGTTCTGCTTATTTGTTCTTTGCTTTACCGTCAGTAGGAATTTTAAGTACAAGTCTGGACCATAACGTATGAACGACCTTTTGGTATTTAACACCTTTCTAAATTGGACTGGAAGCTAAACAAATATCTGTAAATAGAACTATTATTTTGCGAAACATTACTTCTTGGAGTGTTAATACACACATATTAGCAAATTTTAACAAGGGAGACTTGCTACGTTAGTAACGGTGGTACCATCAATAGCTGTCTAAACATAGCTGTCTGACCAGTAGTTATTTCTGAACACTTGTACTTTATCGCAGCATCATATAGTAGCGGCATTACATTTCCTTCAAATACAAATATCTCTATTCCCGAGCGGGATTCGAACACATACCTCTACGTTAATTTTGCTTAGCTTTGTGTTGTCCGATGTCTTTGCCGATTGCACAACTGAAACGCCTCCTTCCAAAATAAAAGTCAGTTGTGCAATCGGTAAAGATGTCAGACCTTACAATGCTTGACGAAGTTGCTGCATATATATGGGTTCGATACTATACCGGGAACTATATTTAATCCAAAATTGCTCTGTTTAACCCGCCAGCGTCACTTTCTTTCCCGTCAGTCTTCTCGGCCTTACTCTCCCGCAGTGACATCAAGTTAATATTATTATTATTATTATTATTATTATTATTACGTATTTTTATCACCTTACCATCTAATCAAAATACTGTGCATTCACATCTTTGTTTCTCGTAGTAGAAAATATATTCGGGATGTAAAGCTAGAAGAGAAAAATAATGCATTGGGACTTGTGGTACGCTTTGAAACATAACCTCATCGCAATGGTGAAGATCACGCCAAGCAGTCTATCGCTATAGTTCTGCTAACGTGCATATAATCTTGTTCTTCTTATTCATAGATAATAGAACCCTTTCCAGACATGTAGTTATTTCTTTTGTTATTTTGTTCTTTTTTTATAACTTAGACCTCAACTTTGTTTTGATCGAACATGTCTACAGCAACAGTAACTTGATAATGAATGTTGCAGATACAGGGTATTATTTGTATTGTCTATCCATCTAATTGCAGTTTACAATGCGCGTTGATTTGAGCACGCTCGCTCTTCTTTACAGTCATTGAGATTTATGTCTTTAAAATTATTTCATATACAATCTCACAGTTCCATCTTATATGTCTATTATGGAATAGGTAGGAAGATGGAATTGTCTGGGCCATATGATGTAATAGAAAGTGGTCATTTATGTAAGTCAAAAGGATAGGTACTATAAGGCATCTTTTTTGACCCAAAATTAAAAACATTTTTCAAAAAAGTAGCTGATTTGAGAACACCATGGCACATAATTGATCAGCTTTTGAAAACTTTAAATAGCAATTAATGTAAAAAAAAGATTTAAATGTAACGTCATACGTCTGTTCTCATGACGTCACCTTTGGCAGTCATTTTGTACTAAAAGTTGGAGCAATTTTTTAAAAATATCAAGCAGTCCACATGCAATAACTAATTTTATATTTGTGCAGAATATAAAAGTATGCGTGAATAAGTTATTACTAGAATATCGTTTTGGTTGTCGCGTGTGGACCATGTGAAAAACAAGAACATTTATGTTAGTTAGCGTTCATTGGTAGCTTGCATCGCTATAATGATCAAGTATTAACTACATCTAAACTAATGTTTCTACTGTAATGAACACATAAAATGATTTTGACAGAAAATAGAGATATTCTCTTGAAATAGCCAGCGTTATAGGTTAAGAATTTGTTATAAACAAGAAATTTTCCAGACTTATTTAAAAATTGCTTGGAGAAAAGAGTTATTGCATTATTTAAGACTATGTCATCAAAGCCTAATTTGTTATTGAGAATTGACTGCAGAATTAAGTTATAACCTTTAAAAATCTTAAGCATCTTAATTTTGTTTATTTGGGTTTTGAAAATACTTTAATTCCATTCTTATAAGATATGCTCGTAGTCCACGTTCAGTAAAATGTATGTGGTTTCTACTACCGGTGTACATCATTGTTTGCATTGCTGACAGTATGCCATAATTTGTTTTATGCAACAGTTCCAAAACTGCCGGAAGAATCACCTGATCATGTTTTTTGGAGGTAAATAAATATTCGGTTACATCTGTCTTGATATGTTTAAACAAGGAATTATTCGGCAACCAACTTTCCGGTTATTTCTTATGTGCCATTTACGAAGTATATCTGAATGGATCGTATAAGTTGGTCATCAGATATTATGGAAAATATAACAATCTATCAATGGAACTATCTGTACATCAAGTAATAAATGCAAAGAGCAAATTATTGCTGCATTATAGTTTTGCGCTTGCTGTGGATATAGAAAATAAAGAAGAGAAAAAACAGTTATACCATAGTTATTAACATCATTGTTATATGCAAGTTCGGTGATTGTGAATGTTGAGGCGGATTTTTTAAAGAATGGTTTATTGCACTGCAGCTGTTCTTGTCCTAAAACAGCTTTTGATATTTTTTCCACATATATATTTTTTCTTATTCCATTTTGCAAAATTATATCTCAGTTTAAATTTATTGTATTGTTTTCCTTTTTTCCTCATGAAAAGAAAATGGTGATGATGCTTCTCTTGAATTTTTCTTATTTTCCTTTCCACATTTATACCTACGTTTTCATTTTTCATAATACAACAGGGACGGGGCGGAGGATAATTTTGTTACGAGTATTTAGAAAAAAAGATCTTTAAAGTTCTCCTTGGTTGAGAGTCGTATATTCCTCTCTGTTTATATTTATTAGGGACAAGGCAAAATGTAATTTTAAAAATGTCCATAGGTTTAACATGATAGAAACCAGGGGAATTTAACAATATGCCTCCATGCTGAATTTTTTATGGGGACAAGATAAAACGTAATGTTAAACATGTCTATTATTTCAACATTACGGGTCAATATTGGGTATAAGGTGAATTTAGCATGGGTGGGTCTCTATGGGGCATAATAGGAATTCAGGATAGATATACTGATCAGCACCACTACCTACATACCAATACCCAGTGATCTTCTATCCAACACACACACTATACCATCAACACAGAAGTACAGTGGGCCGATATGAGGACAATAGGAATTTAGCATTAGTTTGCCATTTTTAAGATTCATAGGACAAGGAGAAATATAATGTTAAAAATGTTCATAGGTTTAACATGATGGGTGGTTATTGGGACAATGTCAATTTAACATTAGACCGCCATTTTAGGATTTATAAGGACAAGGGGAAATATAATGTTAAAAATGACTATAGGATTAACACGATGGGTCGTTATAGGGACAAGGGGAATCTAACATTACGCCTATATCTTGAAATAGTTATAGGGGCAAGGGGAAATGTAACGTTACAATGTCCATAGTATTAACATGATGGATCATTATAGGTACAAGGGGAATTGAGCATTATGTCTCCATGTTAAAAAATGTGTAGGGACAAGGGGAAATGTAATGTTAACAATGTCCATAGTATTAACATGATGGATCATTATAGGTACAAGGGGAATTGAGCATTATGTCTCCATGTTAAAAAATGTGTAGGGACAAGGGGAAATGTAATGTTAACAATGGCCATATGATTAACATGATGGGTCATTATAGGAACAAGGGGAATAAAACATTATGCATCCATGTTGAACAAGTTATAGGTGCTAGGAGAAAAGTAACGTTAAAATTGCCCATATATTTAGCATGATATATCTCTATAGGGTCAAGGGGAATCTTAAAAATGCCCATAGGTTTAACATTATGGGTCGATATGGGACATAAGGGGAATTAAATTTTGGTCTCTATGGGGAATGGGAATTTGACAAATATATACTGACCAGCACCAATGCATACTGACAAATACCCAGTGATCAACTAACCATCATCCCATACATGCTATTGATACGACGTTTTGAGTGACCAATACCCAGTAATTTTCTGTTCAACGCCCACACTATATCATCAACACGCCGTTGGAGTGACCAAGGACCAGTGATCTACGATCCAACTCCCACACTATTCCATCAACACTCCATTATGAGTGACCAATAGCCAGTGATCTGCTATCGAACACCCAGACTATACCATCAACATGCCTTTGGAGTAACCAATACCCAAGGATATAGTATCCAACACCCACACTATACCATCAACAACCTCTGGTAGTAACCAACAACCATTGAACTACTATCCAACAACCATACTATACTATCAACACACCGTTTGGAATGACCAGCACCCAATCATGTATTATCCATTAGCCCCACATTTACTATCCAACACCCAACACATATTATTTAACACACCGTTTGGAATGACCAGCACCCACTTATCTCCTAACCAACGGGTAGGTGTGCTCACACATAGACAAACATACTTATATACTATCATACATGGAGTGAAAAGGAGAAAAAAGGGTAGGAGTGCTCACACATAGACAAACATAGTTATACACTATCATACATAGGGTGAATAAAGAGAAAAAGTAGGAGAACTTGCACACATACACAAATACAACCACTTCTGTATTCATTACAGGAAATGTCTTACTTTTACAATCCAAGAAGTGTGTTAAAACGTATCTGACAGTGACATTAATGCAGTATGAAGCTAAGAGGAGTTTACAATTTGTAATACTGCTTTGAATTTCCTTGCTGGAATGGGTTCTTCCTCTGTTTATTCTTCTGCTTCTGAAATGTCCTACTTTTTCTCTTTTTTCACTTTCTTGGGACACTCTGTAGACCAATGTCCTTTTACTTGACAGTGATAACAGGTATCTTTTCTTTAGTCTCTCTTTTATCCTGTTTGGGATTCCTTTTGTTTGATGTTGTAGACATTCTGCAGCCCAATGACCTTTCTCTTGACAGACATAACAAGTATCTTGACGACCATCTCTAGAGGAGAGTCTGGAGTTTCTCCAGAAGTCTTGTTGGAAGTGTACTTTTGAATGACTTTCTGTAAAGCTCTGACCAGAAGTGTGATCTGTTATGGATCTTCCATCTTCACAGATTGAGACAGCATGAGTGTATTCTCTTAGGTAGAGGGGTGCTCTGTAGAGAGGTTCCCTATACCCATCTAACTTTCGTATCGTCTCCTTATAGCCAAAACTACCCCCTACCACCCTTATAATCACTATAACCTCACTTTCGCTGTTGCAGTAGCACACAATTTAATGGTGAAGAAACTGACTTCTACCGTTGTAGTAGCACACTTGGATTGTTAACCTAAGCCAATGCCTGTCCTTAAGTGCGTGTTTGTACTTTCCATCATATTTAATGTCTATAGAAGGCTATGTTTGTGCATATTTGTAAGCACTCCTACCCTTTTCTATTCTTTCACTCCATTTATAATAGTGTATAACTATGTTTTTTGTTTGGAATGTAAAAGTAAGCCAGTGCCAGTCCTTAAGTGTGTGTGTGTGTGTTTGTTCCTCTCTCCATCCTGTTTGCTGTCTATATAAGTTTATGTTTGTGTGACGTAATCACTCCTACTCTTTTTGCTTCTTTCACTCCATGTGTGACAGTATATTAGTATGTTTGCGTGTATAGTATGCATTTATGTTACAGGAGAAGAAGACTTACAGAATTCATTACAATGCTTTTCAACGGGGTAATAGACCAGTGTTGCATACCGTGTGATTGGAAGGTAGGGTTAATTGTACCCATATTTAAAGGAGGAGAAAAATCTAAAACTGACCCTGACAATTATGGAGCTATTTCCCTGTTGCCGGTATTATACAAACTATTTGAAAAGTGCTTATTCAATAGATTAACTACATCTTGTAATAGTACTATATATATATCTTCGCTAATACCGAACAACAGGGGTTTCAAAGGGACTAAGTAGTATAACAGCATCTTTCAATCTACACGAAGCTTTTATTCCACTTTAGAACTAGGATCAGGAGTGTTTGCTGCTTTCTTAGATATTCAAAAGGCATTTGACACCGTGGAACACGACGGACTTTTCCTAAAACTCAGAAAACTGGGCATTCAAGGAAAGATTTTACACGTATTAAAGGAGTCGTATTCAAATATTCAAAGCATTGTTCTGATGAACGAATCAGAATCCGTACCATTTCCAATAGAAGGTGGTATTCGACTTTTAGGTGTCTTATCAACATTTGTATATCTTGTTTATATTAATAACCTTTTACAGGAATTACATGTCAAAATTAGGGCTACTTGTTGGGTCCACTCCGTCTGGAAATCCAACGCTAGCCGATGATATAACTCTGCTCGCAAACACACCAATCCATCTGCAAAAAATGCTTGATATATGTAACAGATACTCCTTAACATGGAACTTCACCTTCAATGTTAGTAAAAGTTGTGTATTAGTTTTTAATCAGAATAGACAAGCAACATGTGAGAAGTTTAACTGAAATATAGGCAATCTTACTATACCTATTTTAAATGAAAACGAACATGTTGGATTTCCTGTGTGTACCAATATGAAATGCTTGACAAAAGTAGACAGGGCTTGTACTAAAGGCAGAAAATCATTTTATTCCCTTATAGAATTTTTCACAAATTAAGCTAGACCCAATCTTCTTATTTACGTCAGCTTGTATAAAAAAAAGCCCTTTATGGTTGTGAAGTTTGGTCGAATATCAGATGCAAAGACTTACGAAAGCTTGATGTATTTCAGCATCATTGTACCAACATTCTGCGAGGCTTTCCTTAAACCGCGCGGTCAGAAATGAGCGAAAGTTTACTGGGGATAAAGAGAATTGTATCATAAATTGATTAAAGAAAACTGAACTTTTTTGGTAAATTATGCCACTTTCCAGAAAATGTAACATCGAAAAGAATATTTTTACTCAGACTATACCTATATATTTCTTGAAAAGATGTTGCAGAACAGAAAGGCTTTATTCCAGATATATGTAGCATTTTGCAGAAATAAAATATCATGAATTTATTGAAATTATTTTTGTTAGAGACAAAATATTTCCAGGAAAATTACAATGGAAACAGATTATAAAACATGCTGCTCATAAGTATGAAAACAAGTGCTTTACAGACTTGTGCCATACTGGCATTTCCTACAAAAGATGCAAAAATGTTCATGCTTCTATAAAACCCTCAATTGAATGGCAAACTCCAAACACAACAAGTGAGTTACAGTTAATTACATCCCTTGCAAAAGTTCTGATAACTGGTCCAAATAATACTATGTAAGTCTGTAAACACTGGAGTTATTCTTACACAGATGTAATACTCCATACATTTATTTGCTGTCAGAGCACTGTGCGACAACGAGACATATTTTGGACACATATTATAAATAACATTCGTCTTGGCGTGTTCCTTCATAATATATCAGATGAAGAATTTATTCAACATCTCCTGGGGATATAATTTCCCAACGGTATCGGCTTAGACGAACCCGAAATACTAAGAAATTGTATAATGTCTGTTTCAGTGTTCTCTGCAACTGTAATTCATAGATGATGTTGATAGTAATAAAATCGATTATCAAATTATGAAGATTTGGAAGACATGTGATCGTATAAATCTTGATAATCGTGTCTTCATGCATGCTATTTTTTGACATTACATATACAATTTTATTTTCTATAAAATAATGATGTGTACAATATTTAAATATTGGAGGATTGCGCAGGAGTGCACCTTACTTTTTAATAAGTATAGTGTCCTCATCTGAAAATCCTCATAGGCAATCTGCTCTTGTACGAGACTCCTCTCAAGTACATCGCTGTTAATTATATATAACTAATTCAATATTCTCTTTTTTTTCTTTGTTTGCGTCCTTATCTCTGAAAAGAGGACATAAAGATTCATGATGATGATGATAAGGTAGTGGTGCTGGTCAGCATATCTATGTGTAATTCCCATTACGCCTCATAGAGACCCACCTATGTGGATATTTTTAACACTACGTTTTCCCCTGTCACTATAAATATTTCAGCATGGATTCTCCTTGTCCCTATAGAGACCCATCATGTTAAATCTATGGACATTTTTAGCATTACATTTCTCCTTCTTCCTATGAATGTTTCAATATGGAGGCGTAGTATTAAAGTCCACTCGTCCATATAACGACCCATCATAAAGATCCTATGGACACTTTTACCCTTGCATTTCCCCTTGTTCCTATGAATCCTACACATGACGGCTTAATGTGAAATTTCCATTGTCTCTCTAACTACCCATCATGTAAAGCATATGGACATTTTTAACATTACAAATCTTCTTGTCCCTATAAATCGTTCAAATTGAAGCCTAATGTTAAACCCCCATTATCCCAATATCAGCCCACTATACTACTATCATGATTGGAATCCTGTGTGGTTTAGCATTTCATGTACCAATGTTTGCAGATATAAGGTAAATAGTATAATAATGCCTTAAATGAAAAAAAAAAAAAAAAAAAAAAAAAAACGCTGACAAAAGGAGAGGTCGATATTGTAGCTCTTTAACAATATTTAATATCAGACCTCATCTCAACCCCATATGTATTGAATGTAACCCTCTTTAATGAATTTAAACAACATATCGTAAATAGAGTATAATTTTAATCTTGCATGATCTATAACATTATTCAGTTCAGACATATAAATTTAACTGCCCAGTGTTATGGCTTTTACCTGAAAACAAATAGTTAATTTTGTTGCACCAAATACACATATGTTGCCAAATTCCAGGTCTAATTCCTAACCAGGAAGCGCCAATTTTATTATTTATAGAATCAGTACTCAGCAATAACAGCTGAATATATTTAATATCAAAATTTCTTTTTAAAACTAAACCAGGTTTATCACGAAATGGTCTTGTAGAAAGTTTCTTTTTTGTCCGATTTCTATTGTGTCTTATGCAGGTTCAACTGAAAAATCATGCTGTAGGAGAGTGCTGTTTGGTAATTTGTTTGTATGTATCTGAGAGCTAAATTGTGTACTACATAATATAACACACCTCACAATTGTTTTTGTGCTTGTTTTGAATTTATTTCTTATTTATATTGATTGAAGTGTGTGTGTCAAGAAAATAAGATGTTTATCAAAGTGATGATCAGTCTAGTTTCAAGGTTGAATTTCGAAACACTTTATTCAACGTGTATCAAATCATGTCTTGGTTGAACGCAATACATTTTTATGCCATGTCGAATGGGTTTTGGGATTATTGGTTGATAGCGAAGTTGATCTCCATTTTATTTTATCCGTTAATGTTTTCCCCGCATATACCTAACATAATATGCATCATATATTTACATTGTTTCTCAATTTATATACGATAGATCCGTCTTAGACTGCATGCTTACCACATATAAGAAACATAAAGAGAAAGCTGAAGTATAGAACAATATTGAAAATTTGATTTATAAATGTTTAATCTTTAAACACTATTTGACTACTTCTCAATAAGTGAGAATTTGTAAAGTTGTATTGATAGTTACCTGTACATAAAACTCGCGTCTTACCATATTGGTCATACTTGATAATACAATCTCAACGGATAAACGAATGCATCAATATTGTTTGAACGAATATTTGTTAGGAATACAATGTAGCCCAAGAGTGATTATATCAATTTAATGAATGGTAAGTACCTATTGGAATACCCTATAGTTCACATATGTCTATCGGGATATAACAATGGGTCGGTATGAATAAAGAAGCAGCCAATTTGAGACGAGTAACCTACCCTTAGTTTGCGTTCCTTTCTTTAACCTTTCATAACAGTTTTAATAATTTTCCTGCGAAGTATACTCTAAGTTTCTCAATTCTGTTTGATCATTATTGTATCATGGGCTCAATTAAATTGCTTTAGCTAATCCTGGTGAATTTCCTCCAAACACACACACACACACACACATAGTAGAGAGAATAAGTTCATTAAGAGCCACTCGGCCACTTTCAATCGGCTTAAACAGCTTAAACTGATTGATCCACTTTGCACTGGTTTACACATTTTTTTTCAATACGCACAAGACCACTATCATGTAGTCTCCACCATTTAGTATTTTCCGAAAGATCTAGGCAACCAAGATATGACCATCCACCATTTTCATTTAAAAAAAAAAAAAAAAAAAAAAATTAGGCAACCTTGCCTAGAATCAACATTGACCATCAATCATTTTCAGAAGAAAACAAATTAGGCCGCTAACAGACCGGGTACAATCATTTTTCATTTTTAATCAAACTCTCGAATGGTATATAGTTACGTGTATTACCATGCACATTTTTAAAAAACCCAAGACAAGTTTGTTTTAAAATTATTTTGTTCAATATTTTGTGTTAGAAATATACCAAAGTTATGGGCCTTTAGGAGTAGAATATTAATTCAGTTATACAAATAATTCAAATAATTAATTCATTTAACTTCACCGAAACAAGACCCGATAGTACTTTCCTGTTTATATAGTATAAACATATGAAATAAGCAACTATTTCCTGGTGATAAAAGTGTCATTAAAGCAGCAATGTTTAGAATTGGCTGAAATCTACACATTCTATATGACTCAATCGAATTAGTCCTTTCACATATTTGCAGTAACATCGATTAACATACAAATAAGTTTGAAGCCGACTTATTCGCACATAATTTTAAATGGTGGAAAACAAGCAATCATAAATATACTGGCAACAACAATTCTATTCATGTCAATACAAAAGTGATTTCACCTCAGGGTGATAGTTTTAACGTTTGATTTGTATTGAAGATAGCGATGCTCGTATATGAAAGTAGCTAGCTCATATGGGAAGAGACATTAGCTTCACTACTCAGGCAGTCCCCACGTCATTAGCACCAATCTGCCTCAATATCAATACAGCGTGCATGAGTTATCACTGGAATTCGTTGAGAATGCGTGAATTTCAGCACCAATCTGCTTCAAGATCAATACAGCGTGCATGAGTGCTATAAATAAGCATATAATGATACATTTTGGAAAAAAGACATACAAGTGTGAAACTTGTGACAAAACCATAAGTCTGAATGTGTACATACTGGAGAACATATATTTAAATGCTTGGTTGGACTCGTCAATTGAAGGAGCATTTAAGAATATATACCGGAAATAAACCATACAAATGAGCAATCTGGTGGTGCGCATGAGTTACTTTCGTCAGGACTCTTTATCAGGACTGTAGGACATACAAACCAGACTCTTAATCAGAGCCTTATCCTGGAGTTCAAAATAATCAAAGATATGGTGATAGTAGGGAAACTTGGCGTTTAATTAATAGCTTAAATACATAACTGTATTAATAACTTTATTATTCAATTTATAAATTAGCTGTAGCTTAATGACAATGTTTAGGAAAGTTTTTTTTCTTCAGATTGTTCCAGTGGCACAAAGGAAGAACTATCGGATTCTGAGCACATTAGTGTTAAGGGTATTAATTAAAATTGGTTCAAATTATAAGTTATGCAAAGTTCCGGAGTATGGTATGACATTTTGGCAAAATCAATTATATTGGAAAGTATGGACGGCAACATTTGGATCCGGAATATCTTACTGGCACATGTCTGATCTAATTATACCACAGCTAGTAAAATCAATTTACAGGTTTCACATTTATTTTCATATATATAAACTATTGTCTGAAAATATGATACCATTGTATAATGATCACTATTTTAATCCAACGAACAACATTGCAGATCTCGAACAATTTATCATAATCTGTCACGACATTAATATTCCTCTACATCATGATTGGAGCTATCTAAAAGGGAAAAATTTAACACCCATTAATGGTCCAAGAACCTATTGCAAAATAAAGCGGGAAATGTCTGGGATTGAGATAAATGGACAGAAAATATATGAAGCAGATAAATATTGAAATAAAGGATGGTTGATACGATACAGTCGTAACCATTATTACCCAAACCCCAAACCATCAGATGAAAAAACAGGACATCTATTACGCAGATTTTATCCACAATCAAGACACTGTAAAAAAATTGATTGAAACTTAATTATACGCCAGCAAGGATTTGACTGATATAAGATTTCAACAAATATATTTCAAATTAATAAATTAGATTAAACTATGCAGTTGGTAATGATATTTTCTTATACCAAGTGATACGATGATGAAAATATGCAGTATTATAGTATACAATAACAATTTATAAAACTCATCAGATGGATTTATTTTATGAATGAATATTAATATAAATACCGACTCTGTACAGATTTTAATACTTGCAGCTGATAACCGGTCTGCAAAAATTAGACAAAGGATCGATAATGAAAACGTTTCAAGTTCTAACATCTACAATCAATGATCAGGCGATCTGACCATAAGAAAAAGAGAAAAGCGAAGGCAGCAAAGCGAACAAGTTGCAAGTTCCAAGTTTTGCGAGGTTTAGAGAAGTTCTAAAAAATATTGACATTGAAACGAATAAGAAAGGTTTTATAAATTTGACTATACTCATAGGATCTTTTGAAATAACTTTAGTAATAAAGAACTAGAACTATCGATTTGCTTGTCTCCCTTTTTCAAGAACTTGTTCTCTTCAATCAGTGCTCTCGGGTCGCTTTCTTTTCATCCTTTGTGTTCTTGTTTCTATATTGTGATAATAATTATCCCCCCCCCCCCACCGAAAAAAATATCAAGAAAAAACCCCAGACCAATTATTGCTACAACAAGATACATAACAGTCAGATATTACAGAAATAATTTGTGCAGCGAGTTTATTACGCTGCCAATAATACCAGATAATGCCGGTGCTGCCTTTTTATAACTAACTTAACCAAATAGTTTAAAATATTGTATGATCCTTATTTTAATTTATTAAGGAATTTATTGATAGTACTTCCGCCTCCAGGACATATTCGACCTCCGCCTCCACCACTAGATTCTTTTGTTTCTGTAACCCCTGTTAAACTTGGTGCGATATTTGTTATGGATAAAGCAAGAGTTCTTGAAATTATACCTATTGCTGCAAAAAGCAAGTATTACACCTTTTTCCTTAAACAGATGTTTTAACTTTCACCCAATGGTAACTTTTATCTAACCATTAAATTTCTATTATTTATATTTTTTTCTCAATTTTTTCCTTCTTCTAAATATGTTAAATCCCTAACAATCTGCGCCATTTTGCTTTCAGGATTTTGTAGTAATTCTTCAAAGGCAGAAACCCTCGTAAATTAAATTAACAGTATACGTTTTACTAATTACTGCATCTATATAATTTGCTTCAATACTATAATCTTCATCAGAAAGAGAATTATAGAACTCCACACTACCAGCTTTGCTATTTCTATTTATTAAATCGACCACAAAAAGCTTGAAAAAAAAGGGCTGTTCTTAATGAAGAGATATTCAAGTTTTAGAACAAGTGGAAGAATACAAACAGTAATTAAAAAATAACAGTGAAAATGGGAGTATATAAAGAGATAACTGGTAAACATTAAAAATAAATAAATAGATAAAATGGATGAAACATAAGAAAAGAAACATAGGAAAGTTGTATAAATTCTAGATCAGCAAAAATATAAAAATCGTCGTCAGATGTAATTTCTTGTTGTGATATCGCTGCTAAGCAAACTTATTCTATTTTATAATTTAAATAATTTACAGACAAAGTTGAAATACGATTACAGAATGTCAAGTGGAATAAGATATTCTACTGGGCTTTTATGTTTTAGACTAGGATTACCTCTATCTGCATTGAGAGGAAGTTTAATAACATTTAAAACTATTTATTTTAAAAAGAGTGAGCACGATCAGGGTGAGCATGCAAGAAAGCAAAGCAAACAAGTTCACTAAGTGCCCTGGAGAAAAAGTGTTAGAGCGAAGCGAACAACGTCTTTAAATTATTGCTTAATAAATGTGTACTGGATGATTATTAATTGATGCATTATTTTCCACTGCCAGCTGGAGTAACTATTACAGTAGTTTCTCTATTGTGTACTAATAATTCTAGTTCACAAAGTTTGTAAGCCACTAGTCCCCAAGACAGCAAAGTTCTAGTTCATAAGTAAGTGAAAGATAGTAAAACTAGTATTAACACGAGGTTTAAGATTATTTCCAAATAATCTTTACCTACTTGCAACTAACCTTAAAATAATATTTATTTTAATACTCTAATTGGTTGCAAATTTAACTGAAAACAGCGAAAGAATAAAATTGAAGAAATTTTAAATTAAAGAGAGATATTCCTGTGGCATCCTATACTAAGGTTGACCACAGGCACAAATTTAGTTTCTTTTTTATAATTATTTTATCGTTAGATACTGAACTAATGGCAGATTATTCAGAAAACACCAACTTGTATCAGGCCATTGAGTATGAAGTATATATTATCATCATGAGTAATAATTCTAACACGCTATGCACGTCACGAATAGCGTCTCAGATTAAATGTGCTCAGCTTTGTTTAGTATGATGCAATATCCAAGAATTCCAACTTAAACAGGTTTATTTGAAACGGTACATGATTCATCGACAAAATAAAGTTAGTTGCATCAACGCTTCCATCCTCAAAGCTATTACTGAAGCCTTTGAATTGAACTCTGACCAATTGACCCCAAATAAATGAGGCCAGTACACAGCTAGTGAAGGAACAAACATTACACATTTTGTTCAAACCTCTCGGTTTGTCGAAGTAAAATTTAAAACCATAACTTTTTTCTTTAAAGCGGTGATAGTGGCCTTCACGCTACTAACACCTAACAATATTAGCTTTTTTATTGGACTTGGAGAAATACCAGATACCACATTCCACTGAAAATATGATGACTATAAACATTTGTGTGGAATAAAATGCAAAGGCAAAAGTAAATTTTTAGTAAATACTGAACGCGTTGGTCCAAACTTAATTTGCTGTTTTGGACAGAGGGATGCTCACATATTGGAAATTTATTTCAATCGGTCTACTAGAACCATAAGTAACAGTATGAAAATAGGGATGCTAAGCAAAATCTATTTTTAGCATAAGAGTCCTTAACCTTCAATCATCATTTTTGCTTTCATCAAGTGACATATTTACTTTTAATTATACTTAAATCGGTATACTAGAAAAAAAAATTGCTAAAATAAAATGCAGCTGAACACACAATTTTCAGTAACATCGACCTCGAAGTTCAAGCTTATGACCACAAAAATCAAACAAGTTTTATTTTTTTATATATTATTTTTTAAGACGACTATACATAACAATTTCATTGCATTATGTTCACTGAAAGTTAAGTTGTTGCAAGGAAATAAAATGTAATGAGCAAAAACTTGTTATAGTAACATCTATCTCTACCGTCAAGCTACTTACCTGTGCCCCAAAATATAATAGTATCTTTGTTTTTAAGAAAAACATAGCAGGTAAAATTAATAGAAATCGGCCAACTATACTTAATTTCTTGTGTAGAAATGAAATTCAATTGCAAAATCCATTTTTACTGACAATGCCCCTGATCTTCAAGCTACTGATCCTAAAATCAATAGTCTTTCTTCGTTGATAGAAACACACATAGCAAACTTTGTTAACATCAGTCCATTAAAACAGACGTCATAGTGCAGAAACACACATATCAAAGTTCATTAACATCAGTCCACTAAAACGTGCGGGTATAGTGCAGAAACAAAAACGGATGGACCCTCCCTCTGGACGGTCAGTAGTGAATCATATTGCGCCGCAGTCTTCGTAGGAGGGTATATATATATTTTTATTGTATTGTGATTTTATCTTTTCGTGTATTGAAGACAGGCGAAATTTATTTTGAGTATAATTATAATGTTTTTTCTGAAAGATGAAACTTTTCGGATAAAGTTCTTTGGCACAGATATGGACACAAATACGTGTGTCCCACTTGTTTCAACAAAGCTGTCAAAGATGATGGACAATCTACATACACAAGACATTCTCCACTGTTTCTTAAGAAACAAATAGTGACACCAGTTGACTGTTTTATTACTCCGTAATTTGTATCCCTTTCAGTGTTGCACAGCATTTTGTTTATTTTCTTTTAAGCAAACAGGTCATTATGTGCATCCAAATACGTATATATATATATATATATATATATTAATATATATATATAACAAGTGATAATTAGACTCAGATCAGAAACAGTAAATAAATATCCAGCCTCAATGGCAATATGTTCCCCATATTGTGGAGACTATACGACATAAAAATCAATGAGAAACAAAAGAAAAATATGGAAAGAGTCAGGAAAACATCACAGGAAGTCAGAGGTATAATAGCGCTTAATGTTGCATACATGAAATTCACCAAAGTCACACATGTGAAGGACAGTGTTTAATGGTTCTACAATCAGAGTGTGATCGCTATCCTTCCCTGAGATTGGTACCTGCGACATACAGTAAAAACTTTAATGAAAAATTCAGATCTTCAGAGGACTTATAAACTATGTTGGAAGACGTGCATGTACATCACAGGGGAATTGCTTAGTAATTATAAAGTCCCGTTATATGTCCCTCCTGGGTTGGAATTTATGAACATTTTAGAAAAAATTAAGTCATATGATCTTTCTTTGCTTATAACAGATTAGCCATCAGCAAGTATATACATGTGCATTTCACTTTGTTACAGAAATTGATGGTGGTACGTCTGATACATACAGTAAAACAAATCTATCTCAAGTACAAACATTAAAGCAGTACAATAGATATATACTTACATATACAGGCACACATCCACATACATATCAATTCATGTATATAGGCAAAACCTTAACCATTGTTGACTCCTTCATTGCTAGAATGTATGAAATCAAATATTTCGACTATGCTAAAGAAAGCAAAACTGCAAAAGTGAGGCGGAATGGCTCATAGCATTTCCTTTTACAAAACGTCAAAAACTTCTCTATCATAATTAATATTGGAACACAATACTGTGAAAACATTGGAAATTAAAATTGGTCATAAAATCAACAAATAAAACGATTGGTATATACAGCATTTAAAAGATAATTTAAAAACCTTCAGCTAAAGTTGATGTGCTTAAAGGGAACAATTCACTACACAACAAAAAGCCTTAGTTATAAATGCATAAATTTGCTTGCGAGGTCCACCTTTATCCCTTCATTGTTAAATTATTGATCTCGTGGTATTAAATCCTTTAGAAATATTACTGCATATAAATATATCAGTACTGATTTAGACTTTCATTACTTGCTAGAACGACATGGGTTATTTTACAATAAATCAAAAGATTAGTTCATTAATAACGGACACTTATCCCCATTTTTAATATGGACATGCTGTAGTCCGGAGGACGCTTTTGCACCCTATTTGTTATAATACAAATTGAACTTCTTGCACTAGAATTAAAAAAGAACACAAGTTTAACAGGTATTTGCTATAATGAAAGGAATTCAAATCATGGGAGTTATTTGATGATGCTTTTCTATTATTAGATGCAGTTTGATCTGACTTTGCCTTGGGTTTCAGATCTGTACTGTAATATATTTAAATTTAAAAGCTATTTGGATTGGAAATATTTTTTAAAAAATATTAAATGAAAAAAAAAATATGTCTAGAAATTTATATTATCTGATCTTTGTCAAATTGTAGATTACTGGAAGTAGACTTCTCTTTGAACTTGGAGGATATGGTAGAACATAATTATTCAGCGAAGTTGGATGAAGTAAAGAAACTGCTTGGCTGGTGGAGCAGAAGAAAACAATCCTTTATTGGAACAGTTACTTTGACAAAATCCTTGATTTGCCCAATTTCATTTAACTTTGTCCAGTTCTACCAAATTCTCATCCCATATAGAAAGTGAACTGACAAAATTTTTTTTCCCAGGTCATTTGGGGCAGTAAATCTGAGAGGGTTAAAAAGTGATACTCTTATAGCTTTTTTAAGGAAGGTAGATTAAATATGATTCACTTAAACTCGTTTGTGTGTTATTTAAATTGTCCTCGATTAGGCGCTTTTTAGTAAACGAAAATGGTTTATGGCAAAAAATAGTTTCTGAACAAATATTTAGAACATTTGGAGGCACACAGTTATTTCAATTAAGAAAAATTAAATTGAAAGAAATTGTTAAATCTATTCAAAATGGATTTTGGCATTATGTTATTTATGCTTTATCACTGAAAAAATATGAACCAATCTACTGTTGAAAAATATTGTCTCAAGATATATTTAATTTAGTTATATAGATAATTTCCAATCATACACAAGATGGAGAACATAATGGTGCTGTACTTATTCAACATCTTTTTGATATAAAAGGATTTCTCTCATAAGCTTTGAAAAAAAAGACAAAAAACACAAACTAATCATTTCATATAGTTCTTTGCTCTTATCTCAAAGATAACATTGAAGTGTAAAAAGAAAATTAAATGTTTTTTTTAAAGTGGAAAACGTTTTCATGTAGACTTCACTCCTTAGAACGAAGGTACCAAAAAGCTAAAGTGTAAAACATGAAACTGGTCCAGGCAGCTAGAGTGTGCAATTAGTGCAGATGAATGGACCTATTCTTTTGTTGTGGCTAAAAAAACTTTTGTTCAAAATGAATAACAAAACTGACTAACTCTAATTTTGATTTCTTCATAAGAAATATTAGCACAAACCAATATCCTGAAAAGTTTCATTTAAGTAAATAACGGATAAATGCACCTTTTGTAAGGATGGAATAGAACAATTTTAGCACTTATTCTTATGATTTCAAGTTACAGAACAACTTTTGGAAATTATTACCCGAAATTTATAAAAATTACAAAACGAAAAGATGATTTTTTAATATAGAAAATAACACTTTTGAAGATCTGATCAAACTTCTCCATTTTTTTTGCTTGCAATACAATGCTATATACAGATAACGCTGTGCATCAAAATTCCTAAATCCCACCTATTAAAAAAATTGTGTTTTACCATAACAAAAACTGTACAGTATGTAGCCAAAGTGAAATAACAGAATAGATGATCTTGATAAAAAGTAGACCCTATTGTTAACTTTTGGTATGTGATTTGCGCGAATCAAGACAAATCAATCTACAACACACCTTTTCAACACCTTTTGACCTCGGGGCAATGTTGCAATGTTTCAACAGCAATGGTATATATTGTGAGCTCGATATGCAGGCCCTAGCCTTCTTGTTTTTTGTTTTTGCTTTAATAATTCTAAATTGTTCCTTATGCTGTTTGGTCTCCTTTTGACATACAAGTTTTAAGATGTTCCTTCTTTTTTAAAACAATCATATTAAGTTGTCAGTGACAATCACTCCCCAGGTCATAAAACTAAACATTTACCCATACAATCCTGCAGGGGGATACATATAACATGAAAATATTAAATTACAGGAACTCATTTGATACTTGACTAACGTATAAGTAAACAATTTATTGCTAACATATTGAACTGTCACGAAAATTGTATTGTAAAATGCATACACATCAGGAAGTGTAATCCGAGTTTCATCTGACCTATTCCCAGCTCGTGTTAGATATTTGGACAGTCATAGCCAACAAAGTGTAACCACAGTGTAATAATATTTTGCTTCCTGTTATAACACTTTTCACCAACTCGAGGTGGACAACTAGTAGTCTAGTGGGGAATATATAGTGAACGTTACCAATGATATAGGCATACTACCTGGTCAAAATAATAACACTAACCATTGAAAGTAAACGATCTACATCAACATTTTTGTGTATATGCATCTGTGTCTCATATGTATCAAATTTATATATATAAATATATATATATATATATATATATATATAAATATATATATATATATGCTTGGGAATATTTATATACGTATATCATGTGTAAGTGTGATATGTGTTTAATATGTAAGTGTATATAAGCATGTAATCAAACGTGCCACCATCAATTTCTGTAAACAAATTTAACAGAATATGTATATATTTGCTTGCAAAATATAAAAGGTCTATCTATACCTAAAAAGCAAAAAACAAGAACAAACATTGAAACCAAATTACAAATAATGATTTTACTTTTAGCCATATTACAATATTATTGGTATACAAGTGCATGATTGACTTTCTGATCATCTTTCAAATAAATTTCGACTGCATCTTTAGAACGTAAAATAAATCTCCAAAAATCATATAAAGTAATACAAAATTAATATCATCAAGAAAGACATGGTGATTGCCTTACATTGAAAGGATCGGACAAGTTATAATTTTACAAAGCATAAAGAATTTTTTGATTTACACATATTTGATCTGAAACTATCGAAATCTTTTCCTGCTATCAAATTCCATAAGATATTACACTTATTTATAAAGTGTTATCAGACTTTGCTATATAAAAATGTTACTTACCGAATAATTGTTTTCATATTTCTTCCATATTATACCACACATTTTGTGTTCCATTCGATAGGTATAAAATTCTGAAGAATAAATTAAACAAAAACACACAATCTAAATTTATTGTACTCATTGTGTAAGCAGTCGGCTTTAATCTATTTATTGAGTCTGTTTTTGAGAGGTTTATGTAGCAAGTATTCTCCACAGTGATTAAAAGTATTAAAAATCTCTCCTTATTAGGTCCATCAATTAGATTTATAAGGTATTGGGGCCCTTAATACGGTTATGACCATTCGCTTTAAAAAAAAAAAAAAAAAAAAAAGTATATATTTTATTTGAAAGAGTGGCTCTGGAATCAAATGGTAAAATATATCCCATTTCAAAGAGGAAATATTTTATAATTTACTTTTGTACAGTGGTATTATTATTATTCATATTATTATTAATTATTATTATTATTATTAATACCCAGTATATAACTGCTTAAAAGAATTGAATAACTGTTAATTAATTAATGATTAAATAAAATTCATTAAGCATCACGTACAGCTCAATATTCACGTAACTTTCTACAAAATCGACAAAATCCTCATTAAGGTTAAATAAGGGGTCATCAGGGTTTAATGCCAATGTTTTTTAAAATATCTTACAAACTGATCTGCTTT